>JAJLRB010002373.1:0-26342 GCA_020976825.1 Odocoileus hemionus
TTGATTGTATCTTTCTTTCCTTTGTTCAGACTATTTTTCAGAGAATCTGGGAGAGGGGTTTGAGCATGACACTTAGGGTATACAAGTTTTCACAAAACCTGGTTTGGGGGTCCTTAACTAAGAGGAGACTCTCCCTTGGCCTGCCGTGTAATAAACTGCACTCCACTATCTGCATTGTCCTTTGAGTGAATTTGTTTCCTGTAAAGTGTGGCTACAACAAAAAAATTTTGAACATCATCATCAATAATAGATAATCTGATCAAAATCTGTTATGTTTTTAAAGGTTTTCTAACTTTTCACTAATACTTCACTGTAATAAACACTGTTAAAAGATATATTTTTTGCACTTGGTATGTGCTTCTTTAGGGTTAATAACTGTAATGGGAATACTGGGGCAAAGAGTATAAGCTGTAAAAATGGACTTAGAATTGCCAAATTGCTGTACTGTGCTATTCTTAGCTACTACATCTTTAAACATTTTTAAATTTTTCCAGTTTTATTGAGATAAGCTTACATATAAATTATGTAAGTTTAAACTAATCAATGTGATTTGAAAATATGTATAAAATTATAAAATGATTGCCACAATAATTAGTCACCACATCCTTATATTCTGACTCAAAGAGACAAAATGTAATTTGATGTGTGAAAATGACATTGCATTGTTTTAATTTTATATCTTTAATATGTGTGATATTCATCATACTTGCTATTTGTTATTTTATTTCTTCTTTTCTTCTGTGAATGCCTTTTCTTTTTGATCTGTAAACACATCAGTGAAATTAGGCATTTTATCCCTTTTCATGGGTTGAAAATATTTTACAGTAATTTTTGTTTTTCATTTTGATTTTCACTTCTGTTATCTAAAATTAAACATTTTAGGGTAATCAAATTAGCAGTCTTTATTTCAACAATTTTAATTTTCCTATCAAAAGTTTTATCCTTTTCCTAAGACAATAAATATATTCAATTATATTTTTTACTAGTGCCTTTAAAAATTGAGTTTACTCAAGACTCATGTCCAATGAAGTTTGTGATGCTATCCAACCATCTCATCCTCTGTCATCCCCTTCTATCTCCTGCCTTCAATCTTTGCCAGCATCAGGGATCTTTTCCATGAGTCAGTTCTTCGTCCAATCAGTGGCCAAAGTATTGGAGTTTCAGCTTCAGGCATCAGTCCTTCCAATGAATATTCTAGACTGATTTCCTTTAGGATGACTGGTTGATCTCCTTGCATCCATGGGACTCACAAGAGTCTTCTCCAACACCACAGTTCAAAAGCATCAATTCTTCAGGCACTCAGCTTTCTTTTATGGTCCAACTCTCACATCCATACATGACCACTGGAAAAACCCATAGCCTTGACTAGATGGACCTTTGTTGGCAAAGTAATGTCTCTGCTTTTTTAATAAGCTATCTAGGTTGGTCATAACATTCCTTCCAAGGATAAGCATCTTTTAATTTCATGGCTGCAGTCACCATCTGCAGTGATTTTGGAGCCCAAAAGAAAAATAAAGTCAGCTCACTGTTTCCACTGTTTCCCCATCTATTTGCCATGAATTGATGGGAGCCAGATGCCATGATCTTAGTTTTCCTGAATGTTGAGTTTTAAGCCAACTTTTCTCTCTCCACTCTCCTCTTTCATCAAGAGCTCTTTAGTTCTTCTTCACTTTTCTGCCATAAGGGTGGTGCATCTGCATATCTGACTGGTTATTGATATTTCTCCTGGCAATCTTGATTCCAGCTTGTGCTTCTTCCAGCCCAGCATTTCTCATGATGTACTCTGCATATAAGTAAATAAGCAGGGTGACAATATACAGCCTTGATGTACTCCTTTTCCTATTTGGAACCAGTCTGTTGTTCCATGTCCAGTTCTAACTGTTGCTTCCTGACCTGCATACAGGTTTCTCAAGAGGCAGGTCAGGTGGTTATGATATTCCCATCTCTTTCAGAATTTTCCACATTATGTGATCCACACAGTCAAAGGCTTTGGCATAGTCAATAAAGCAGAAAATTAGATGTTTTTCTGGAACTCTCTTGCTTTTTTGATATGCAGCAGATGTTGCCAATTTTGATCTCTGGTTCCTCTGCCTTTTCTAAAACCAGCTTGAATATCTGGAAGTTCAATGGTTCACATATTGCTTGAAACTTTCCTTGGAGAATTTTTGAGCATTACTTTACTAGCGTGTGAGATGATGCAATTGTGTGGTAGTTTGAGCATTCTTTGGCATTGCCTTTCTTTGGGATTGGAATGAAAACTGACCTTTTTCCAGTCCTGTGGCCATTGCTGAGTTTTCCCCCAAATTTGCTGGCATATTGAGTGCAGCACTTTCATAGCATCATCTTTTAGGATTTGAAATAGCTCAATTTGAGATTGAATATTTACCTGATATATATATATCCAGGTACTAGTATGTTAATTTAAACTCATTTTCTACATAGCTCATCTTAATTATATAATAATGTGAAGTCGCAGGGAGATACTGCCATTTACACTTTCATTTCACTGATGGACAAATTTGAGACTTGGAGACATTTTGGAAATAATGTCCAAAGTCACGTAGCTGCATCTTGCTGTCAGCTCTACAGTGGGACTGTAAATCACTACTACCATAGTCATACCATATAATCCATTATCATGACATTATGGCTGCCCTGTAAAGTCAGGCCCTATGCGAAGTGCCTTATGGACTAAGGTCAGCTCTACAGTTACATGCATACAGTTGATGTGCCAGTAGACATCATCACTCGTTGAGCTCATAATAGACCAACATAAATATTAATCATACTGGCATCCCAACTTTCAAGGGGCACGCTACTTACAAATTCCCTAGAGTCAATTATGACACACCTGACTGGACGCTAGCCCTCCCAGTCGGGCAGAACAGAAGCTGGGGCTGCACATATTTACCTGGGTTCTCTGGAGGAGGCTTCCTACTGTCCCTGAACTCACACTCGCAGGGTAATCCAGAAACTGACTGTTTTAATATTAGCTTTGAAAATTGTAATTATTTTAGCCTGATAGCAGGGCATTTCTGTCTTCACTTGGTGGATAGAGAATCTTGAGATCCAGAAATTCAGAGGAAAGTGAGAGAGGTCTAAGGCTATACAATTAGTAACTGATAGAGATTGAAATTCATCTGGCCTGTCGCCAGTTTCCAATCCTGGGGCTCATGTTATCCCCATTTTCCACTAATAGTCAATCATTATCAATCAATTGAATAGTTTTCCCAGTCTTATTTTCTGCTTCCTTTTAGTACACTGCCATGGGAAGGATGGAATTTTAGGGCTTGTCGAAAAACTGTATTTTCAGTCCCTCAAACATATATCTAGACATACTTGGCATCTTCTAGTGTAGAACGGGGCCAAAAAGAATTAATTAAATAATGCCTTCATAGAAATTTCAACATTCTTTCCGAATTTCTCCTACACAGATGAGAACCTGGCTGACTAAAACATACTGGTTGTGCGCAATGGCACAAGTTATTGCAGACAGTGTTTCGACCAGCACCTACTGATTACTTTCCCAGTCAATTATCTGACAGAAGGGATGATCTTTATGTAAAAAATAGTTCTTACTGCCTGGCCCACTGCCAGAGTTTTGGCGCTGGCTTTGGATTAGAAGAAGACAATTGAAAATCTCGTATGAGGATTAGATAAAAGAGGTTCAGATCACTGCCTGATTCAGCTTGCGGAGTCCCTAGGGTTTCTATTAGTCAGGCTCTGTCAAGTTGACTTGCTCTCATGACATTATCAATCATGCGAAGTAAGCTACCTTCTTTCTGTGGTAAAGGGCCCCTCCCCTTGATCTCATAACTACCAAATAAGGGAAATTGTTATAAATCAGAGTACCAAATTTGTTTTCCCTGTGAAGATCCAGCATACATGTTTATGTACAGTACGACAGAGGCGGAATATTAAAATACTTCATAAGTGTACTGCAAGCTCTTTATGTTAACTCCTTGCTAAAGGGTGGAAGGGGTGTTGGGCTAGAATATTGAGCAAGGATACTCCCTGATTATGGGCTTCCCAGGTGGGCAAGTGTTAAAGAACCTGCCTGCCAATGTAGGAGACATAAGAGATGCAGGTTCAATCTCTGGATTGGGAAGAATCCCTGGAGAGGGCATGGCAACGCCATTCCAGTATTCTTGCCTGGAGAATCCCTAGGACAGAGGAGTCTGGCAGGCTAAACACGTCCATAGGTCATAAATAGACTGAAGCATCGTAGCATGCACACACTCCCTGTTAAAGTTGGAGTGGGGTAATCGTTGAATGATTTTTGAGCAAAGACCTGGAGCAGCACTGGCAACAAGTTGTTAAGGTGACTTCAGCTTCAGTTACAGTCAATGGTGCTTAGGACCTTGCAAGCCACATACTGTCTGTATCACATACTATTCTTTCATTCCCTCCAACTATTTAAAAATGTAAAAAACATTCTTAGCCATGTAAAGAAATACGTGGTGGGCTGGATTTGGATGTTCCAGGTAATAAGCTTACTGACCTAAGATTAGACGCTACAGTGACATTTATGCTATTCACCGAACAAAAAAGATATAAAGAAATTGTCCTTATGAACAATTTAATTGCTAGTATATTATTTCATTCTCAAAAAAAATCCATTCATTGGGATCACATTCTTGCTTCTATTTTGAGAAATATGTGAAAAATTAATTTGTCCAAAATCAACAGAAGCTTTTAACAAGACGCCTGATTTAATGAACAAAGCTCAGACACCAAAGACTACCCTTTTAATCCATGTGTTGTTACACTCCAGTCACACATTCCCCTTCCTTTCTCTATGACGGAGATCCTTCACTTGCGTGTCTTCAATTTCATCATGAACTAAGCAAGAGATCATAGAGGAGTAGGTGGCTGAAAGACTTATGAGCTTGAACAAGATAGCTGTTGAATCTGTATGTTTGCATTGTGTTTGACATCATGTAGAGAGGAGAGATCCCCAAGGAAGAAATATGAAGAGACCAAGAGTCAGGGCGATATGCTGGAGAACTACTGACAACCAACGTATAGCTGGGTGAAGAATATGGTGCATCTAAAGGTCAGAGATCGAGAGATCTTAGAATAAAACCAGGAGAACATTCAGTCACAAAAGCCTGGATAGAGAGCTTTTTTAGGAAAAATGGAAATATTGCTTGCGAAAAGGCCAGGTAAAGTGGATATTAAAATGTAGTCATTGGATCAAGGTGACATTGGGCCCCTAGGGCGTTTTTGGGCAAGAGGATCATTTGGTGTGGTTGTGATGGGTGAAGTCAGCTATAGGTGGAATGAAGAGGAAATGGGGGTAAGAGTAAATGGCAACACCCATGTAGACACTCAGATGCATTTGAAGACTGTGAAGAGGACAGAGAAGAAATATGACAGATTTTTGAGCAATGAGTGCAGTATACTGTGTTTACTTTTTTAAGAGGATAGAGACTAGAGCATTTGTTAAATGTAAACTCTCAACTGAAGAAAAATGCACAATCTTAAAAGCTGCAAGCTAATTTTACATCAGGGACTTACTAAGGTAGGATTACGCTCCCAGGCGACAGCTTCTCGCTGTGATAACTCTTTCCAAAGAGGATAAGGTGAATGAACCAGGACATATTGGAGTTTTTTTTGCCAGGAAAACATCCTTGTAGTCAGATAACAAAAGATTACGCTAATCACCAAACCAACATCTCAATTAATGATTTTAGTGCTTTTGTATGTATGGGGAAAATGCAAGAAATCTGAGGTCATTTAAATTATTCCTTAGATGTGCATTTTAAAATATCCGGTTCAGCATCCAAAGCACATAAAGCTCCTATTTCTCTCTAGCCCAAATTCCACTCATGGGGCATCCTGAACAGGGTGGGAAGCAGCCAAGTAGCTAATGGCTGACTCTTGTTTACTGGAATGGTAGGAAACATTCCTGTCCAAGATCAGGAAAGATGGGGATATAGGCGGGAGGAGAACAATGGTGTCGATGGGTCCCTTAGAAGGATAAAAGGGTTGAGGGTCATAACACAAATAGAGGAGTGGGCCTTCATATATTTTGGAAGGACTTCTCCTCAATTGTAGGAGGGCAGAAAGTAGAGAGGTACTGCCGCAGTAAGGTTTAGGATTTGGTAGAATGGGACGACGAGAACATTTCCATCTGATGGCTTCTATTTTTCAGAGAATTACCTATTTCTCTAGAGACCATATTAATTTTCTTGGACCTAACAGGTCTGGGAAAGGATTGAGTTCTGCACTGCCATAGGGAAAGAAGGGGAGACACCTGAACTGAGCTGAACAGATGCAAATTGTCAACTACTCTTATGCTCGGCTTTAAATCCTTTTTTGGAAATGAATCCTTCTTATGATTTGGCAGACAAAATAAAACTGTTTCTTGAAAAAGAAAAAGCATGATGTTCAAATGCATGGTATGCTCCTGTCATGGAGCTGAATAGGATGACAGCACTTGAAAAAAGTGTTTAATATAATTCATCAAAAGAAGTGAACCAGGTGTCTAACATCCAAGGCCTTAGCCAAAGATTTCTTATTTGAGTCAGATTTTGCAAAAACTCTCTAAAGGAATTCATCTGTAAGCAAGTACAAAACCTTATGCCCAAGCTAAGCATACAGTCTGCTATTGGACCATATAACTATGCTGCCTCACAACTCAATCTGTCTTGCACAGAGATCAACTCATTGGCAGCTGAAAAATGAAATATCCTTGCTGAATTCAAAGTGAACTTCTACTAATATTAACTCCTTGGAGAAATCAAACACTGAAGGGCGAGTTTCCTTTATATTTTTGGGGGGAGGATCACATAAACTGAACTCCAATTCTTTAGATGTAAACAATAGAAATAAAATCAAAATGAGTATTTATATTGTTCTCACTAATTATTTTTTCTCAGTTTTTAATGTACGGGAAGTGTAAGGCACAAAGACTAAAGTTCCCAGGAATTAAAGGGACTGAGCTTTTTTTTTTAGACCCCCCAAATGTGAATCATTGAGTCTGAAGGATTGAGAGGGCCTCAAGAGGTCCTTGACTGAACCTTTCATGAATGCAAGAATCTCCGTCTTTCATCACGACTCAACATAAGACCTGTCATGCAATTAGGTCCTTATGTTAAGACCAACATAAGAAGACCTTAAGTGAGAGCCCTGAGGTGCACTCACCTTGCTGTGATCTCATTTTTATTCATGTGAAGTGATTTCAAAGTTTTCCCCATAACTCCCTAATTCTGTGCTAAGTTCTATGGAGCAAGTTGAATCACCCTTTATAGATATCTTGGCCTTCCTGCAGTATCAACAGAGCAGTTAGGAGCATGGGTGGCTATGAATCATTCAACTAATTTTACCCAATGTAGAGTTTGAGGTGCATACACCCAACCTTTGCCCTGGTGGTGTGATTTTAGGCAAGTTATTTCATCTCTCAGAGTATCAGTTTTCACACTTTCACATTAAATTGAATTACCATAAAATGAATTACTACAATTATTACCAAATGCAAATTCATGGCCTAGTGCACAGTCAGGCCAAACAAACCAAAATGTTTAAGTCTGGAGACAGAGAAATGTTTTTCAGAGGGTTATGCAAGGAGAACTGTTGGTTCATGCCCACCACCACCCCAAACTCCTCAAAGGATTTCAATAAAATATTTTTTTAAAGTCTCTGTGATGGTGGTTACAGGATATGTGACATCTGTGTAATTCAAACTCATGCCATCAGTTCTCAAACGAAGATCATGTAGAGTTAAGATAACAATGGTGGGGGCACAGTAGGTTCTATCATTATCAAATCTACAATTCGGCCTCCAGAAGTCATGGATATTATCTGACAGCAAGTAGTTATCATAATTCCATTCATGTGAGTGGGGGTGTTATATACATCTATAAAAGAATCCTCAGGAAATGTGCCTCACAAACTTACTATATACGGTCTCAATTCATGGGAAATGCTCATCTCATACAGTCATCAAGACAGTATGGTACTGTGCACAAGACAGAAATATAGATCAATGGAACAAGAATAGAAAGCCCAGAGATAAAATCCACGAACCTATGGACACCTTATCTTCGACAAAGGAGGCAAGGATAACACAACAATGGAAAAAAGACAACCTCTTTAACAAGTGGTGCTGGGAAAACTCGAAAAATGGTCAAAACCACCTTGTAAAAGAATGAAACTAGAACACTTTCTAACACCATACACAAAAAATAAACTCAAAATGGATTAAAAGATCTAAATGTAAGACCAGAAACTATAAAACTCCTAGAGGAGAACATAGGCAAAAACACTCTCCGACATAAATCACAGCAGGGATCCTCTATGACCCACTCCCAGAATAATTTTTAGAAATAAAAGCAAAAATAAACAAATGGGACCTAATGAAACTTAAAAGCTTTTGCACAACAAAGGAAACTATAAGCAAGGTGAAAAGACAGCCCTCAGATTGGGAGAAAATAATAGCAAAACGAAAGCAACAGACAAAGGATTAATCTCAAAAATATACAAGCAACTCCTCCAGCTCAACTCCAGAAAAATAAATGACCCAATCAAAAAATGGGCCAAAGAACTAAACAGACATTTTCTCCAAAGAAGACATACATAGATGGCTAACAAACACATGAAAAAGATGCTCAACATCACTCATTATCAGAGAAATGCAAATCAAAACCACAATGACGGTACCATTACACGCCAGTCAGGATGGCTGCTATCCAAAAGTCTACAAGCAAATAAATGCTGGAGAGGGGTGTGGAGAAAAGGGAACCCTCTTACACTGTTGGTGGGAATGCAAACTAGTACAGCCACTATGGAGAACAGTGTGGAGATTTCTTAAAAAGCTGGAAATAGAACTGCCATATGACCCAGCAATCCCACTTCTGGGCATACACACCAAGGAAACCAGATCTGAAAGAGACACTGTGTGCACCCCAATGTTCATCGCAGCACTGTTTATAATAGCCAGGACATGGAAGCAACCTAGATGCCCATCAGCAACGAATGGATAAGGAAGCTGTGGTACATATACACCATGGAATATATTACTCAGCCATTAAAAAGAATTCATTTGAATCAGTTCTAATGAGATGGATGAAACTGGAGCCCATTATACAGAGTGAAGTAAGCCAGAAAGAAAAGACCAATACAGTATACTAACACATATATATGGAATTTAGAAAGATGGTAACGATAACCCTATATGCAAAACAGAAAAAGAGACACAGATGTACAGAACAGACTTTGGACTCTGTGGGAGAAGGGCGAAGGGTGGGATGTTTCTGAGAGAACAGCATTGAAACATGTATATTATCATAGGGTGAAACAGATCACCAGCCCAGGTTGGATGCATGAGACAAGTGCTCGGGCTGGTGCACTGGGAAGACCCAGAGGGATCGGGTGGAGAGGGAGGTGGGAGGGGGGATCGGGATGGGGTTGTCCCTCAAGTTTGCAATGAACATTAAAGCTTCTGTATTCCGGGAATTCCAATCTTTAAAGTAAATTCACCAATTCCCCTGTTTGAATGACCTTGGGAAAGCTATGATCATCCCTTGTGCAACTGCTTTTCTTATCCAAAATACTCACTCATAGATTGTTCAGAAGGTTAATTTAAAACTGCTTAGAGCCATTTCTAGCACTGTTACAGAAAACAGTAACTTGAGAAATCAAGCACCACACTTCGGATAGTTGGAGAGAGAACTTCAGGGTTTCATTACACCAGAGGGCCCAGAGGAGTTATCACTGCCAAGCTCTGAGCCCCGAAACAAAGGGGTTACAGAGTTTATTATAGACAGACCTATAGCGAGCAACACTATCTGTTAATTGGCTGGTTTAAAACTAAGGGGTTTTGCGCACGACAGGAACAGCTGGTCAAGGATGGGGAGGGGGGATGACTAACCTGGACAGGCATGATTAAGTAGGTTTTGCAGGTGCTGGGCAACTGCAAAGAGCAGGACTAAGGAGTGAGTGAGATAAACTCCAGTTCCTAGTATTGCATCAAGTCCCCAACTTTCTGAGGACTACGTGGACATACATGTTGCTCCAGACTTTTGCAAGGAGCACAAGATGAGATTAACATAGGGGAGAAGGAGTTACGTAAAATTTTAACTTTTCTCCTTCTTCATATCCCCCCCTCTTGATGTTCTATCACTCGTTGTAGAAAGTACATCATCTCATGTTTCTGGTAGGACATTCAGAGCTCCCCATCATTTAGGGGGCTATTTTGACTACTTATGTACATTTGTAAACTTTTATGGATTCAATCCAAGAGGTTATGAATGGGTAACTGCATTGAGGAATACAAGGACCAAACAAGAGCACTGCAAAGGAGCATGAAGAGAGACCTGTTAAAGGGGAGATATCACGATGACA
This sequence comes from Odocoileus hemionus, assembly GCA_020976825.1. Taxonomy (NCBI): domain Eukaryota; kingdom Metazoa; phylum Chordata; class Mammalia; order Artiodactyla; family Cervidae; genus Odocoileus; species Odocoileus hemionus. The sequence goes on from JAJLRB010002373.1 coordinate 10,348, forward strand.
AGCTCAGATTTTGTTCAATTACCTGAATTAGCTAGTTTCTCTCTTCTTTTTATGATTTGTTCCTTAGCTATTGGGCATGGTACCTGAATATATTTGATTGGTGTACATAAAAGCAGATTCTTCCTTTTAAGAAAGGCAGAGTCCTCCCTTTTCAGTTGTCAGTAGGTCTAGCCCTCTCCTATTTTGTAAAACCACTTCAGCCAGGGAGTCTAGTTTGGTCCTGTAAGGCCACTAAAGATTTGGCCACTCTCTCAATGTTTCCGTGAAGTCTTTGGATATGGTAGGGGAATAAAAGATGTTGATGACACAATTCCTCCTATTCCCAAACCTATCCCAGCTGTGATTCCTCCACCAACTATAAGGTATAAAATGGATGACTCTTTTTGACCACACATGTGCTATCAGAGGTTTTTGGTGATGTCTGGCTGTTTTTTCATCTGGGAGTGAGGAAAGCTAAAGTGCAGATACCCACCCAGTTGATTGGTAACATAAGTAAGCATCTGTCCCACAAACAAAGGTTTCTATGGGGCGGCACCATATTGTGTTTGTGGGAGGATGACTGGGCCACTCACCTTTTAAAAAAAGTTTGATTACATTGGTTCCTGGCTAAATTGCCTACAGGTTCATTTCTCCATCATTTGAAAAGCATTCTGGAGCCTTTGGGAGTTAACTCAATTGTCCTTAAGACTGCCCCTGGTAAGGTGAATCTTAGGATTTCCCATGGCTGTTACTTTAAATTTAATGGTACTGGTGTAGCTAAGTACCATGGAGCTCCTAAGGAGAAGCAAAGCCAGCTATCCCTGCCAGCTGGGGGTTGTGCCCTTAAAAGGCAATGAGTTGCACGAGAACCTGGTACAGACAGGGTCTAAGAAGGGGTTACTCTGACCCCGGGTTATACTGCCAAAAAGACAGAGCCTGAATTTTTAGGGCAAGTTGGGCCATGATTTTGTTTGTCTACATTATTGTCCCTGTCCAGTAGGTTTTTTCCGTTTATTTGACACCTGTTCTGGGTTTTTAACACTGTGTTGGGATTTGGGGCAGACAGAGGTGCAGCAGCATGTGGCAATGCCAATGGGTCAGGATACCCCCCCCGGGGTTTGGATCTTCTGTGGGGAAAGGCAGCGGCAGCAGGGGCATAACTAGAAACAGTTTTGGCACCCAGGCCCCTGGATATACATCGCATAGTTATGAAGGCAGTAGGGGATCGGGCCCATAGGGTTGACTATCTATACATTGTTCTAGCTGAAAGGTTAAGTAAGCAATTTTCCAAGGGTTGACTGTAAGTTACAGGTGCGTGATGGATAAGGACAACACCATCTGTTACAGCAAGAGACACCAAAAGGCTGCAAAGCAGCCTTCCACATAACAGATAACTGAACACAGCAAAAGGTTTTCTCCCCAATCCTGGGTCGTCACGGGTATAGAACTGAACCTACATGAAGTGGGGCAGCTATACTGTGGAGCAATTCAGTTAGTAGGAAGAATTGATCATAAGAGACATCTAATAAGAATGAGGCTTCTCATTTCAGTGAGATAACAGACAGCTAAAACCGCAGCTTCTGAACCCAAATCCCAGTCCTGGTGTGTGACTGAAGCTAAATCCTGTAAACAAAGAGACCAGCAATAATACCAATCAGGGATAGAGTTCCCGTTGACAGTGAATATCCATTGATATTTTGCTGGGCCGGATCCTCAATTTCCCCTGCATTGACCACCAGCTGCTGGAGTGTGGCTGGGGGCAAGGCTGAAGAATCCTCAAGCTTTTGCCATGCATTGACTAGTCAGCTTCCGGAGTGACTAGGGCAGGCCTCAGTGTCTTTCGTGGGTGAGGACTGCTGTTTTTGGAACCAGACCTTGAGGGATTTTCGGGGTCCCAAACTGTTTTTCCGGTGTCCTCATTACAGGAATCACCCGTCTCTTGACTCTGTGTGGGATCCAAGGATGAAAGCCTGTAACTTTAACAGCAGTAGGGTTGCCAGGATAACCGTGTGAGGACCTGTCCAAACGGCTGAAGTGGTTTCCTTTTTCCAATCCTTAACCCATACCTCATCTCTGGCTGATAGGATGAACCCAATTGCCCAAAGGAAAAAGGTGTCCTTCTAAGGTTTCTTGGGCGATATGATGAAGACTTTTCCCAGGCCTGGAGATCTCCAGGTCAGCTAGTTTTGGGGGGGTTTTCCCCTTTATTTTCATATCACTGGGGCCATTCTCCCATAATAAGATCTAATGGAAAGTAGCCTTAGGACCTCAGGGTGCATCGGGGTTGGAGTAAGGCTAGGGTAACATTTTGACCCCAGATAACTGGGTCTCCTGACAGAGTTTAGCTAGTGTAGTCTTTACAGCTCAATTCATGCTTCACTTTCTGAGCTCTGTGGCCTGTGAGCAGTGTGAAGCTTCCATTTGATTTCCAGTGTCCTGGATAAAGTTTGGATTATCCAGACACAAAAGCTGACCCATTGTCAGACCCTAAGAAGAGAGGCAGCCCATAACTCAGGATTAGTCTCTAGTAAAGGCCTTGGCCACTTCTCACGCCTGTTCAGTGCATGGGGGGTAGGCTTCAGCCCTTCCCCGAGTAGGTGCAACTACCACAAGTAAACACTTTTACAGCCCCGATAGGGCTTGACTTCAGTAAAGTCCACTTCTTGATCTTCAAGTGCAGTGTCCCAACTGTCTGCACCCTGGGTTGGTCTTGGTTCTTGGCTGGTGTTGTTTTGCACACAAGTCACACATCTAACCTGATCTGGGCATACAGGTTGGGAGTTAGGAATGAAATAGTACAGCTCAGTAAACTCTCCAGTGCAGTTTTTTCCTAAATGAGTTGTCTCATGATGTTGTTTTACCAGCTGGACGCTGCATTGCTGGGGACAAAGAGTCTTTGGCCCGGGGATCTTCCTCCACCCCCTTTTTCTTTTATTCTTCCCTCATTTAGAGCACACTGATCTTCTCCTTTGGTGAAATCTTGGGGACGAGTCCAATCTGGGGTCAAGAGGACATTAAGGATTGACTCGGGCCCACTTGGGGCTCGGTTGTGTTGCTGCCTCCTGGGCTGCCTGGTCACCAACTGATTTCCTTTGCTGACTGGATCATTTCCTCGGGATGGCCTTTGAAAAGGGAAAGACTGCCACGGGGAAGGCTTCCAACTGCTCCTAACAGCTGAAGGATTTTTTTTTGTTTGTTTTAATCTCCTTTCCTCCTGCTGTCAAGGGTCCCTGTTTTATAAATGGCTCCATGTATATGTGAAGTAGCAAAGGCATCCCTTTTGATCAGTATGGATGTTGACTCACTTTCCTTCGGCATGCCTTAGTGCCTGGGTGAGTCCCCATAGCTCACCCTGTTGTGCTGACCGCCCTTGTGGAAAAGGGCCGCCACTTCACTATCTCGTCAGTTGCTGTTAAAGCATAGCCCGTCTTGGATGAACTGCTTCTGTCAGTGAACATTTCCAGTTCTGGGTTTTGGAAGGGAACGTCCGTCAGGTCCGGGGGGCCGAGTAATCTCATCTATGACCTCCTCACAATTATGCTGGGGTTCCCCGCTTCCGTGGGTAAAAAGAGGGTGGGGTTCAGTGTCCGCACAGTCTCAAGTGGGACCCGTGGTTTCGCAAAGCGTCCTTGATGTGAGTCATCCTGGATTGGTCAGCCACTTAATGCCCCTGTCTGTTCATCAGGGCGGTAACAGCTTGGGGAACCTTACATTTATACTTTGTCCTTGAGTAAGCTTCTTGCTTCTCTGCCCAAAAAGCCACAGGGCAGCTAATCCCGGAGCCTGGCGGCCATCCTGCGGCCACGGGATCCAGTCGTTTGGTGGGGTACGCGACTGGGCACTGCCATGACCCAGCTGTTTGTGGGGGACCCGCAGAGCAGTGGGGCTTTTCCCCACCTACAAAAGGCGAAGTCCCGGTCACACCCGGGCAGCCCAATGCGGGAAAGCGCTGGTCACGAGTCTCTTTATCTCCTCAAAGGCCTTTCCCTTCAGGTTCCCACTCCAGGGGTCCTTACCAGACACTGCGGGCTTTAAACAAAGGCTTGGCAATCTCAGAGAAACCCAGGATCCAGACCCGGGCAGAATCCACAGCCCCGGGGAACTCATGGACTTTTTCTTGTGTTGGGCTGGGGTTTGAACAGATGGCTTGCCTCTTCTCGTGTCCAAGCGCCCATGCCCTTTTGAGATGACAAACCCCAGGGCCTTGACCTCCTGTCTGCAGATCAGCCCTTTTCCATGACACCTTGTGCCCTGTGGTGGACAGTAGACCCCACAAGGCTTTGGTGCCTCTCCAGCAGCCCCCCTTGGGGTGGGACTGACTAGCAAAAAGGTCATCTGCGGGAGCCGGCCTGCTCAAGGCCCAAAAAGGCCCTGGAAAGCCTTGAGAAGGCCTTTCCCGTCCCGCCACCCCATGATAAAGTAGTAAAACATTTGCCGGGTCTCCTTTGTTCTTCCTTGAGAAAAACATAGTAGTGACCTTTCACTTAGTTCCCATGCCTAGTTTATTTTGGAATGTTAAAACAAATGTAAGCTTCTGCAATCACCCATGATAAAGAATTGTATATGTGGTTAAAACCAGATGGCATTTTTTTAATGTACTAAAATTTCCTGCTTGTACTAGTAAAAGGTACGTTTTACTCAATAAAAATCACTGACTTGCCTCAAGAGCATTCAGTCCTCTGGGACCCCATCCTTTATTTATCGTTTCTTTTCTCAGGCTTCCGTGCTGTTGCGATGGGGACTTGTTCTCTTTGCCAGCTGGTCCCTGCAGTAAATCCATGTACTGGAGTGGGGTGCAGTTTAAAGTTTCTCCAGGAAAGGCAGCAAGGTCGGGCAGCCGGGGCTTAAACCAAACAGGTGGGGGAGTTTTTGAAGCCTTGTGGCATTTGAGTCCAAGTCACTGTGTCTTTTTTCCCAAGTGTGGGTCTTCCCATTCAAAGGCAAATAATGCCCTGGTTGGCTGTTGACAGCCGGAGGCAGAATGTCTTTGAGATCAAGGCATGTGAACCAGTTTGCCTAGTGGATAAGAGATTCGGGAGAGTGTAAGATTTGGGACCAACTGGATTGATGGTGATCACTGTACTGTTTGAGGGCGCAGAGGCCCCGGGATGGGTGGTAGTAGTTCCCCTTCAGATTTTTTTGACTGGTAAGAGCGGATTTTTCCAAGGAGACTAAACACTTAGGATCTCGGCATCTTTAGAAACTGGATGTGGTCCAAACTCCAAGCATGCCTCCCGGGGTACTGGATATTGTTTTTGTCTAACAGGTGTGGCTTGTGGCCTCAAATCCACTACAATGCGGCATGGTTTTTGGCCAAACCTGGGTGCCTCTTCTGTCCAGACATCAGGGAATTCTTTTAGCAGGCTGGGGGGATTTATTTGTTCCCTCCCTGAAGAATAGAAGCACCATTCATTTTCCCCTGAGTATGGTCACAGCCATCATCAGAGCTGACTGCTCCCAAGGTGAGGCTCACAGGCTTTATTGGGGCAAAGGTGATTTGTGCCCCCAGTTTTGTCAGTAAGTCTCTACCCCAGCAGGGTGGTAAAAAACAGAAATTCATGAGTCACCAGATGGCCCCTAGCTGACATGAAACAGCCCTGCAAATGAGCCAGGCTGTCCATGTCCCCTGTGGCCCCAACTATAGGTGCTGTTCAGCCTGTGAGGGGAGCCACAGGTGCTTACCATGGAGTGTTCAGCTCAGTATCCACTATAAAAGTCATTGATTCGGCTCCCTACTTTCATTGTGACCGTGGGCTCCCAGGCCCGGGATCAGGGAGCCCGTCTTCCCTAGCTGTCTGCTCCACCAGGCTGATAAGGTTTTGGACAGCCGACTCAGGCTGGTACCTTCCTTTGTTGGGTTGACTGAACTTTTTCGACCCTTTGGGTTTTCCCTCTGCAATGGGGGCACTCTTTCCCCTCCTGTGTCTGGTCTCTTTGCAATGGGTGCACTTGCCGTACATAGTGGTGGTCTCTTCTTAGTTTCCCCTTTCCACGAGGGAACAGTCTGTTTCACGGGATCTGAGCTCCTCAAATGCTGCTGCTAGCGGGCTGCTTTCTGTTTCATTTTCTCTGAGTGGTTGGGCCAAAAATACCCTACCTGCCCCTGTCTTTTTGTGCAAAATCTTGCCCATGGGGGCAGGGTCTTGGAGAAGGCAAATGCCAACCCACTCCAGTACTCTTGCCTGGAAAATCCCATGTGACAGACTAGTCTGGTAGTTTGGCTGTCCATGGGTCACTAAGAGTCGGACACGACTGAACAACTTCACTTTCACTTTTCACTTTCATGCATTGGGAGAGGAATGGCAACCCACCCATGTGTTCTTTGCTGGAGAATCCCAGGGATGGGGAGCCTGGTGGGCTGCCGTCTATGGGTCGCACAGAGTCCGACACGACTGAAGTGACTTAGCAGCAGCAGCAGCTTGGATAGCTGGCGCGCAGGTCAGAGGAGGTCGCGCCCTTCGGCGCGGCCCTACCAAATGTCAAGCACGGCAGGTGAATCCAGCTCACATAAATAATGCAGCTCTCCTGGGGAGTCATCTTGACCTCTGTAAAGCTCCTACAAAGCCCTTCCTTAGAAGTTAGGCTTATATCATGCAATTTTAAAACTGTTGGCTTACGGGAACTTCCCCCCATGTTGACAAATGTAAATCTACCTGCATGGTTTTGAGAAACCTAATCTCTTAGAGTCAGCTCAAGGGGTCAGTTGACAGAAGAATAACCAGTAACCAAACATTTTCTCCGATTCAATGACATGAGTTTGCGTAAACTCTGGGGGCTGGTGATGGACAGGGAGGCCTGGTTGGCTGCAGTCCATGGGGTTCAAAGAGTCGGGCACAACTGAGCAACTGAACGAACCAAATAATTTCTCCCTCCCTGTTATCCTGCCCTGATTCAATGGTGCAAAGAAAAAGAAGGGGTGGGGGCCCCCTCAAAAGAGGAGACCAATTTGGTTTTTCCCCCTTAGCTGCAAACCCCAGGGGAACTTAGTGCCTCTTAGCATTGGGAGATCATAAAAAACCCCCTGATCTGGATCTGTCTCTCAGGGAGGAACTGGGTCCCCCAGAAGCAGACACCACCTTGAGCCATATGAGGTCACCACAGAACTACAACTAAGGCCCACTCGACTCCATAGCCACGAAGGCCATGAAGCCACACAATCAAGCCTGGAATGCAAACGAATCAGGGCCGCACACTCATTTACATTCATTTTTCATCCGCCTGGCCCCTCTCCTGAGGAGATTTAAGATCCTCTTAGCACTGGCAGTCAGTATAAACCCCCGACCCAGGGCCAACCCACGGGAGGGATCAAACCCCCCAAGACCGGGACCACCTCCAGCCTTATGAGGTCGCACAAACCGCAGGTTTTGGATCCTCTCAGCTGCGTAGTTAGAGGGCTGTGGTGCCACTTTCACTTCCTCCAAGCAGCAATCATGCATACACAATCCCTGAGAGGTCATCACAATACCTTTCCCTTTTCCAATCCCCAGGTCTCCCTATCTGATACTCCCTTCCTGGGAGCCTAAGGGGGTGATCATTTTCCTCTTCTACCCACTGGGGTGGTTCCTGCCTGGGACCGGGCCCGGGCCTTACCTTATCCTGTGGCTGTTCCTAGTGAGTTGGGCCATCCCTCCAATGAGTCCAGCCAGGGCTCAGCCATCCAGAGAGTCGGAATGCTGGGCTGAAAGAGAACCCAGAATGCTTTTCAGGGCGCACTCCTTGTTTGTCTCAGGGTTCCTACACTCTGACCCAGCCAAGCCAAGTCCAAGGGCTCAAGGGCCAGCGTGGTTGGAATCTTACTGGGGCCTCCAGAAACGTTTGCAGAAAACCCGTACTCAAGAAACCAAACACCACACTCAGAAGTTGGAGAACCAGGCTTATTATGTTGGCAGGCCCAGAGGAGTTAACACCCCAAGGGTCTGCCCCCAAACAAAGGGGATACAGAGTTTTTCTACATGGGCAGCATGATTAAGTGGGTTTTTTGGGTTTGCCAGGGGCTAGGGCAATTGGGAAACAGTAGACAAGGTGAGTGAATAAGCTCCACTCCTATATTGTGAGTCCCCAGTTTCTGAACCTACGTGATTTAGACTTTGCAAGAAGCAAGCTGAGTTACAGAGGCAGGGAAAAGCAGAGGTTATGTAAAAAATTTTAAAATTTTTCCTCTTCATAATGACTAAAAAAATTCAAATCAAAAGTCCAATGATGTAAGCATTCACATTCATCAGATTGGCCACATCGAAACATCTTAATTACTCCTTGGAAGGAAATTATGACCAACCTAGATAGCATATTAAAAAGCAAGACATCACATTGCCACAAAGGTCTGTGTAGTCAAGGCTATGTTTTTTCCAGTGGTCATGTATGGATGTGGAATTGGACTGTGAAGAAAGCTGAGCACAGAAGAATTGATGCTTTTGAACTGTGGTGTTGGAGAAGACTCTTGAGAGTCCCTTTGGGCTGCAAATCCAACAGTCCATCTTAAAGGAGATCAGTCCCCTGGTGTTCATTGGAAAAGGGCTGATGTTGAAGCTGAAACTCCAATACTTTGGCCACCTATGCAAGAACTGACTCATTGGAAAAGACCCTGAGCTGCAAAAGAATGAAGGCGGAGGGGAAGGGGGCGACAGAAATGAGATGGCTAATGGCATCACCCACTCGATGGACATGAGTTTGAATAAACTCCCGGGAGTTGGTGATGGACAGGGAGGCCTGGTGTGCGCGATTCATGGGTCACAAAGAGTCAGACACACTGAGCGACTGAACCAAACTGAACTGAACTGAAACATCTTTAAAGAATAAATGATAGAGAGGGGTGAAGAAAGGAACCCCCCCACCACTGTTTTTTGCAATGTACTTTGGAGAATGCGTGGAGGCTCACTTTAAAAAAACTACAAGTGTTCTGGCCAAATCTTGGCTTTCCCCTGCCCACCAAAGCTGAATAAAAAAAAAAAAAATGGAACAGAGCTTGAAGGAAATAGAAAGATGGCTTTTAATCCTCACCAGTGGAGAGGGGAACACAGTAGACTCATGGGCCCCAAGAACTGTTCCCCCCCACAATGAGGAATCTAGGGCTTATATAAGGCAAGGGCTCGCGGTGAGGTTGGTGAGGAGGGAAAAGATGTTTTAGAAACTTCTCAAAAACAGTCATAGGCTGGCATCAGTAACCAGTAATTGAAACTAGCAGTTAGGTGCTCTGCAGCCTTCTTTTTGATGTGCAACTACAAGGGGAAGGGTTGGAAGGGTAAACAAAGCACAATAGGTGTGAAGTGGACTCCTGCAGAGTTAGGGCAGACAAGCAACTAAGTTACAGAAAATGCAAGTTAGGAATAACAAAAGTAAAAAACCTTTGGCCACCTGATGAAGAAAATGACTCATTAGAAAAGACTGATGCTGGGGAAGGATTGAAGGCAGAAGGAGAAGGGGACGACGAGGATGAGATTGGGGTGGATGGATCACTGTCGACTTGATGGACATTGACTTTGAGTAAGGCTCCTAGGAGTTGGTGCTGGCACAAGGGAAGGCTGGCGTGCTGCAGTCCATGGGGTCACACAAGATGTCAGACCTGACTGAGCGACTGAACTGAACTGAAAGTAAAAAAAAAAAAAAATAGGGATGCACAGGCCTGCTCACTGTTCCTTTTTCTCTTTGTTCTCAGGGGGGAAAAAAAAGAAAAAAACTCACTCCCTCTTTTTTTTTTTTTTTTCCTTTTCACTGCAAAAAAATTTCCCCATCATTTATTTCCTCCAATCAGTGGAGAAAGGGAAATAAGTATCATTCTTGTTTTTTGTCTAGCAGGACAAAACCTCAGTTTTGCTCTGTTTGACAGTCACCAGCTGTTCAGCCCAGGGCCTATTTATCTCCTATTTCAAATTTTTCTTGAGAGACGTGAAACCCAAGAAATCTTCATTGGGGTGATGAGGGACAGAAGGTCAATCTTTTGTAACTTCTTTAATGCTGAACACGGACCCGAAACCCTATCTATCAGGTTTACAGAGCTCTTGCCCTGTTTTAATAAGGGGGCCCCCGAGTGACTTTTTGGTGTTATTGCCACAGGATCTGTTCAGAGGAGAGGCTGTAATCTCCTTGGGGCGTGGATTTCTCTCCACATCATTATTCTTGATGTAAATCTGTTATCCCGGAGGAGACAAGTCTTTGCAGGGAGTTTAAGAAAAAAGAGGTCAAGACAGTAAAAAAAAAAGATTATTGTAACTAGTGAGTCAAAGAAGGAGTAAGAACCAAGGTACATTTGATGATGGTTTTGATTTTGGTCCAGATAGGGTCAGCTTGGGTCACCCGTCCAAAGCATGGAGCCATTAGGACTCAGAAATAGTTTTGGGGGAATGACAACCTGAACATTAACAGACAAATGAGAAAAAATTAAGCCTGAAATTGAACCTGAAATCCTAATTTAGACTTAACACTTTGAGGGGACTTGTACAAACCAGGCAGTCCCGTTGTCGAGGTTTTTTCTATGTAGATCTTAACCTTTAATCCTTTAATGTGGCTATTGGTGATTACACTTTTTTTCTTGTCAACATAAAGATCCAGAGCATATGTCTAAACATATAACAGTTACAAGGGACCTTTAAAAAGTAAGACTGTAGTCACCTGCTGCTAGCAGACTTTGGGTTTTTAGAATGGCTGATGGCATCCTGAGTCTGACACAGCTCAGAAAACTCAAGTTCTCAACAATACAAGGACTTGTCTGAAACCCACACGATAGTGTCCCCTATTATCTCCATGGCTACTGTATTTTGACTTTAATTGTAAATTTTTTCTAATAGCCAAAGCAGCTGTCCTGTCAGTGATGTTATGTTTCTCTAGATTTGAGAAGATACAAGAATCAGAGGTCATAAAAATCTCCCCAAAGTGTCTATCTGAAGGCCTCTTCTGCATTTTTTTTTTTTTTTTTTTCCCCAACCCACAGAGTGCCTCATTCCTAATTCCACCCTGAACTCCTTTCAGGGGGTGTTGAAGGTCAGCCGCTTCAGTAGCCATGATTTAATCTTTGTAGAGGTAGATGGCAGAGCCCCTTCGGGTCATGAATCTGTCCATAGTTTGACGGCATTACATGACCATTTGTCACACACATCGTAATGTAGGGACAATATTTTTTAAAATTGTTTAAATTAATTTATTTATTTTTAAATTTGGGATATAATTACTTTACAATATTGTGGTGGTTTTTTGCCATACATTGACATAACCAGCCACGGGTGTACAAGTTGTCCCCCCGCAATCTGAACCTTCTCCCACCTCCCTCCCCACCCCATCCCTCTGGGCTGTCCCAGAGCACCAGCTTTAGTGCCCTGCTTCATGCATCAAATTTGGGACTGGTCATCTATTTCATATATGATAAAATACATGCTTCAATGCTTTTCCCTCTCAAATCATCCCACCCTCACTTTTCTCACAGAGTCCAAAAGTCTGTTCTTTATATCTGTTCTCTTTTGCTGCCTTGCAAAATAGGGTCTTGTTACCATCTTTCTAAATTTCATACATATTGTTAATATTTTGCATTGGTGTTTTTCTGACTTCACTCTGTCTGGAGACAACACTTTTGAAACAGGCAATATAGAAAACAATATTAGCTAGCATAATAATAAGGTCATCAGTAAAAACTAAAGTCAAGAACTTCCTTTATGTATATAGCCCAATATAATACCTAATTTCATCTGACTTAGTTTGTTCCATACCAATCCTTATTTTGTAGGAAAACTATATACTGCATTGTCCATAAGGCACCCAGCCATTTTCTAGTGTTATTAGACTGATTATCCTTAGCATGACTTGTTCCCAGTATAGAGGAGACTTTAAATAGGTGCAAAGTGAAGCTCCTGAAAAATTAGGGGCAGGAAAGCAAACTTAGTTACAGACATGCAGAGCTAGGAACGGCTAAAAAAAAAACAAACTGGGAATATTCAGGTCGGGCTCACTATTCTCTTTATCTTCTTTATTCTCAGAAGGGAAAGAGAAAAACTCATTATACTATTTTTTTTCCTTTTTATTGCAACCAAATTCCCCTTTATTCCCTTTTTCACTCCCAACACAAGTACCTTAGGACCCAGAAGTCCCCCCAGCTGGGCATAAACCCAGAGGAAATTAAAAAAAAAAAAAATTTTAAGACATGGGAACTGCTGCAATTTTGGGCCCCAAAACAAGGTACAAAGTCAAGTCTGGGAAGCAAGCTAAATGTAGAAATCAGATGAATGGAAACAGAGGATGGGGCACATGTACAAAAGTGCAATACTCCAACAATAAGGAAGTAGGAAATAATGCCAAGTCCAGCCACAGAAAATAAAGTAGAGATGATCATTTCAAGTAAAGTAAGGGAGACAGGGAGAGACAAGTATCATGTAATATCACCTCTGGGTGTAACCTAAAAATGGATACAAATGAAGTTCTTTCCTAAAGAGACACAGCCTTACAGATTCAGAAAAGAAACTTCTGGTCACCAAGAAAATCAAATGCAGTAGACTGAAAAGAAAAAACAAAAAACCCCACAAGATTGTAATTTACCTTCTGTTTAAATTATAGGGTAAAACAGAAAAACATGTTGATTCTATTCCCCAAGGCCATAGTGACCTGAGCTGATGTCACATCCCTGGAGCCTGATTGGCTTGGTACCAAGGCTGCAGTGTCCTGGGCTGAGGGGGCTGGGAACATGTAGCAGGGAGCGAAAAATTCTCCACAACGAACCGGATGCCTGTTGCCCTCTGCAGAGCCCCCAACCTTCAGAAAAAAGTGGGGGAAATTAAGAGTTGGGAATTAACATATACACAGTAATAATATCAAACAGATGATCAAAAAGTAACTACTGAATAGCATAGGAAAGTTTTATAGCACATTGTAATCACCTATACGTGAAAACGAACCCAAAGAGAATAAACATCTATGCATAACTGAATCATGTATCTGTACAACTGAAACCAACACATCAGAAATCAACAATATTCCAACAGAAAATAACAAGGAAATTACAGGAAAAAAAGGAGTGGGGCATGAAGAATGCTGCCCCCTTGTGGCCTTTTTAAATTAACACCACCAATGAAAAGCCGTTGGGTGTGCTGAGTCACCAGTCGTGTCCGCCTCTTTGAGACCCCATGGACTGTAGTCCACCAGGCTCCTCCATCCGCTGGGATTTTCCGCGGCAAGAATACTGGAGTGGGTTGCCAATTTCTCTTCTCCCAGGGGATCTTCCCAACCCGGGGATTGAACCTGGGGTCTTCCCTCATCACCGGCAGATTATCACTTTGACTACAGGGAAGTCCTAAAGCAGAGCTCTGGGTATTTAAATAGCACAAAATCAAGGGGCTGAGGGTAAAAAATACCTTCAAGAAATGCCTAGATGTCACTGGAAAAAAAAAAAAATTTAAAACAAGGCAGGGGGTTTAAGTGGTCATTTCTATAGGTAAGTTAACTACACCCATTCAAACCATTCACACGAACAGATGGCCGCATCACTAAATAATAGACTCATGAAAAATAAAACTCCAAAGAGGAATTCCACACATATTAACAAAGCTGTTGTCCAAAAGTAGACAAACCATAATGCTGGAGAAAAGAGTGGAAAACAGGTGAACCCCCCACAGTTCGTGAAAAGGTGAATTAGTTGCAGCCACATGAAGAACAGTGTGCAGGTTTTTTAAGAAATGTATGAAAATGAAATTAGAATATTTCCTAACAGAATACACAAAAATAAACTCCAAATAGATTTAAAAATCTAAATAAAAGGACAGATAATATGAAACTCTTAAGGGAAAAAGCAAACACACTTTGACATAAAATGCGGCAAGTTTTTCTTTGACTTACCACTTTGAACATGAAAAAAAAAACAAAAATAAATAAATTTTTTAAAAATTTAAAAAATAAATGGGACCTAATTTCCCCCTTAAAAGCGCTGCACAGCAGAGGAACACACATCAACACAACAAAAAGACAAACCCCATAATGAAACAATATTGCAAACAGAGACACCCCACGAGAATTTCTCTCCAAAATATACAAATACTTATGCACCTCGATAACAAAAAAACAACCCAGTCAAATAGGGCGCAAGTTTTAAATGGACCTTTCCCCAAAAAAGACATAGAGATGGCCAAGAAGCACATTAAAAGATGCTCAGCAATCTTTTAAGACTGGAGAATGTGAATCAGAAGTGCCATCACCTCACACACTCAGAATGGTCAGCACAGAAAATCTATGACAATAAATGCTGGAGAGGGAATGGAGGAAAAGAAGCCTCCTCCCTGTTGGGGGGGGAGAAAGTCTTTAAATCCACAAAGGAGAACAAGACAAAGGGTCATTAAAAACTAAGGAGCGAAGTACCACGAGCCACAATCCCAAGTCCGGGGCACAGATCCAGAGAAAACCATAATTTTAAGACAGGTGCACCCCAACATTCATGGCAGCACTATGTACAAACCAATACACGGTAACCTAAGTGGGTAAGGAGAGACAGAGGGGTTTAACAAGACGGGTACACGCAGACAGAGCAGCTACAGCTCCCGTAAAAAGTACATCACCCAGTCCACACAAGGAAAGTAGAGAGATCACACTAAGCGAAGGAAGACAAAGGCAGACAAGTATCATATGATATTTCTTGGGTCCTAGAGGAGAACATAGGCAAAACACTCTCCGACATAAATCACAGCAGGATCCTCTATGACCCACATCCCAGAATTTTAGAAATAAAAGCAAAAATAAACAAATGGGACCTAATGAAACTTAAAAGCTTTTGCACAACAAAGGAAACTATAAGCAAGGTGAAAAGACAGCCCTCAGATTGGGAGAAAATAATAGCAAATGAAGCAACAGACAAAGGATTAATCTCAAAAATATACAAGCAACTCCTCCAGCTCAACTCCAAAAAATAAATGACCCAATCAAAAAATGGGCCAAAGAACTCAACAGACATTTCTCCAAGGAAGACATACAGATGGCTAACAAACACATGAAAAGATGCTCAACATCACTCATTATCAGAGAAATGCAAATCAAAACCACAATGAGGTACCATTACACGCCAGTCAGGATGGCTGCTATCCAAAAGTCTACAAGCAATAAATGCTGGAGAGGGTGTGGAGAAAAGGGAACCCTCTTACACTGTTGGTGGGAATGCAAATTAGTACAGCCACTATGGAAAACAGTGTGGAGATTTCTTAAAAAGCTGGAAATAGAACTGCCATATGACCCAGCAATCCCACTTCTGGGCATACACACCAAGGAAACCAGATCTGAAAGAGACACGTGCACCCCAATGTTCATCGCAGCACTGTTTATAATAGCCAGGACATGGAAGCAACCTAGATGCCCATCAGCAGACGAATGGATGAGGAAGCTGTGGTACATATACACCATGGAATATTACTCAGCCATTAAAAAGAATTCATTTGAATCAGTTCTAATGAGATGGATGAAACTGGAGCCCATTATACAGAGCGAAGTAAGCCAGAAAGATAAAGACCATTACAGTATACTAACACATATATATGGACTTTAGAAAGATGGTAACGATAACCCTATATGCAAAACAGAAAAAGAGACTCAGATGTATAGAACAGACTTGTGGACTCTGGGAGAAGGCGAGGGTGGGATGTTTCAAGAGAACAGCATTCGAAACATGTATATTATCTAGGGTGAAACAGATCACCAGCCCAGGTTGGGTGCATGAGACAAGTGCTCGGGCCTGGTGCACTGGGAAGACCCAGAGGGATCGGGGGAGAGGGAGTGGGAGGGGGACTGGGATGGGGAATACATGTAAATCCATGGCTAATCATTTCAATGTATGACAAAAACCACTGCAATGATGTAAAGTAATTAGCCTCCAACTAATAAAAATAAATGTAAAAAAAAAAAAAATATCTTGGGGGCTGAGGAAGCGGGGGGGATAGCCCCCCAATGATCCTGTCCCATGGCCCGGCGAGCCTGTTCCCCTCTAACCAGCCCCCCAACCTCCCGATCCTGGGGGGCCCCTCATGAAAATACTCTACTGCACCCAAAGGGAAAGGCCTCTGGGG
>JAJLRB010002374.1:0-26674 GCA_020976825.1 Odocoileus hemionus
ACCAAGGGATATGGGGTTCCTTATTATTCAAAAGGACCAAGGGACCCACACCTTTTGAATGTTTCTTTGGTGCCTCTCGGGGGGTCAGAAGCATAGAGGCATTCCATCGAAAGGAGCGGGGACCCAGGGCCCTTTCCTAGGGACTCCACGAGGGCAGCATCCTTCACCTGTAGATGAAAAATGAGCCTGTATTCAAGCCATGCAAGGAAACCCGACCCCCTTTCGAGCAGGCTTCTCGGGGTTATCCGTTGGGAGCAAACCACGCCCTCCCCAAACCTATTGCTGAGAGAAGCCCCCTTGAGGGGATTGTGGAAAGTTGGGGTACTTTTGAGTCTAAGCCAGGGAAAACTCCATCTGAGGCAATTGGGGTACAAGGGGGATTCCTCGAGGGGCTCTGCTAAATTCTATTCTTCTAAACTTGGCACGTTTTGCTCGGAAACCTCTGGGGTTGCCAAATGGAGTCAAACCCCGGTTTGGTTTGATGGGGAACGTGGGATGGGGTCGGAGTCAATCAGGGAAGGAGTCTCATCTCGAGTTATTTTGAGTACATGGGGCTCCCTTTACATCTGGTGTGACCCAGTTTCCCCTCTACTTTTACAGTGTTTTGCGATTTTTTTCGAGATTCATGAATATCGGGCTCCCGACATGTTTCATGGGTCACGGAGTTTTTCCCCTTTATGCAGTCGGGAAAACGGTTTCATCTCCTTGGGGGGGATGACTATGGTTTTTTCTCGATTTCGGCCCTGCCCTGGGGAAAAATTCGCGGATCCCGGGGGGATGGCCGTTCAAAACCCTCGGTTTTGTTCAGCGATCAGGAACCCTGTCCCGTTACGAGGGAACCTCAGGAATCTCTTCGAGGCTTTGGGAGGGCAAAAGGGACCCTTTTCGAGGGGAGGGGGGAACCCCCGGGGCCCTTTCCCGTAGCCACAGGGATCCTGGGAATCCCGCAAAGTTTAAAAGGAGTCAGGCACCTCACCTTTTTTAAACAGTAGCTCGCGTTTCCCCTCTAGGGTCAGAGGTGTGAGTCATTTTTTCAAAGGAGTGGGGGCCCAGGTCTTTCTCTAGGGGGTCCACAGGGGGTGTGTTATCCCCTTTACATTTTGAGTTTAAAGATGTTGCATTCAAGCCACTCAAGGAACCGGCCTCCTTTCGGTAGGGCTTCTCGGTGTGTATGCCCGTGGGGCGCAAACACAAGGCCCCCCCCTCTACAACTGTTAGAGAACTCCTCTTTAGGGCTGTGGGAAAATTGCCTAGTTTGAGTCTAAACCCCGGGAATCAGCTTCATCTCAAGGCAATTTGGGGTACAAGGGGAATTTACGAGGTGCTCTGTTGAACTTGGGTTTTTTCTAGACTTGGCACGTTCTTCCGGGAACCCCGGGGTTTCCCAAAAGAGTCAAGCCACGCTTTTGATGGGGGAAAGGGGGTGGCTCTGGAGTCAATGCAGGGGTAGCGGGGGGCCCCATCTCGATTGTTTGGGGACATGAGCTCCTTCGCGATGCTGCTGGAACCCTCAGGGTCCCTCTCAATTGTGACCGTGTTCTTGCGGATTGTCTTTGAAATCCCTCCCGCAAGGGCTAGGAAAACCCGATATGTTCATGTGGGTCACCCGGGGAATTGGGTCTGCATGCAGTGAAGGGAAATCGGTTTTCATCTGCCTTTAGGGGGGAAAAACCCTGGGGTTTTTTTCGAGTTTCGGCCCGGGGCCCGGGGAAAATTTTTCCCAGTTTTTGGCGGGGATGGCCCTTTTAAAACCCCCGTTGGGGTTTGTTTTAGGACCCTCCCGGCCCCCTGTCCCCTTAGAGGGACATCTCAGAAATCTTTCGAGGGTTTGGGGGCAAAACGAGGTTTTTTAGGTGAGGGGAAAACCCCGGGCCCTTTTTTAGTAGCCACAGGGATCCCGGGATTCCCCGTTTAATTTTCAAGAGGACTCAGGCTCCGTTCCCTTTTTAAGCAGTGAGGGCTGTTTTCCCCCTTACGGTGATGCATGTGAGGCCCTTCCGTCCCAAATTAGGGTTTGGATACCCGGGCTTCAATGGGACTAAAACAGGGGGGTGCAAACATCCCTTGACCTTTTGAGAAGAAAGATGAGTCGTATTCCCAAATACTGCAAGAAAACCCCCTCCCCATTTCGAGTTCCCGGGGTTTCGGTGTTAAAGCCATTTAGGCGTAAAATTTAGCGCCCCTTTTCCCTTTCCTATTCTGAGAGAATCCTCCTTTTTGAGGGGGTTGTGGAAAAATTGGCCTTTTCATCCCTTTTGGGATAAGCCGGGGAAACAGCCCCCTGTCCAGGGGAATTTGGAGTTCAAGGAGCTTACCTCGAGTAGTTCTTTTTAACTTGGGGATTCCTTTGATTTTGGCCCTTGTTTCCTTTGGGGCACTCTGGAGTTGCCCCAAAGGGAGTCAAACCACGATCGTTTTTGATGGGGGAAAGGGGGGTGGCTCTGGAGTCTTTCGGGGGAACGGGGCCCCAAATCGAGTTGATTTGGGGGACATGGAAAATCCCTTTGCGATGAGGGTGACATCAGGGGCCCCCTCTTCTTGTGGGCAGTGTTTTGCGGATTGTCTCGAGATCCATCAAGCAAGTCGAGGTCCTTGGGCTTTTTTCATGGGGCTCGGAAAATTGCTCTGTGCAGTACAAAGGGGAAACGGGCCCCATCTCACTTTTGGGGGTGGAAGTTCATTTTTTTTTTTCGAGTTTTTTCGGGGGGGACCCCGCCCGGGACATTTTTGAGTTACATCGGGGATGGGGGGTTTAAAAAATCGTGTTTGGGTTCCCGCGGGCGAGGGTCCCTCGAGTTTTTTGGGACCTTTAGGGGTCTCTTCCCAGGGTTGGCAGGGCAAAAGGGACGCTTTCCGAGGGGGGAGGCGGGGAAACCCGCATCCCTTTCCGTATCAAGAGGGATCCTGGGGTTCCTGCAATGTTTAAGAGGGGGTCAGGCCCGTCCCCCCTTTTTAAAACAGTGAGCTTGCGTGCCCCCTCGAGGTGTCAGAAGCAGGGGAGGCCCTTCCAAACGAAAGGAGTCGGGGGCCCGGGGTTCCTGGGACTCCAAAAGGGGATGCCCGACATTTTGTTACCTTTGTGCGTGAACGATTTTTGGGCCCGTTTTAAGCCCCCTGCAAGGGGAAAACCCGACCTCCTTTCGATAGGGGGTTCTCGGGGAATATGCCCCTTGAGGGAGCAAACCAGGGCCCCCCCCAATAAACCAATGCAGAGAGAAGATCCCCCTTTACGGGGGTTGTGGAAAGTTGGCCCCACCTCTTGAGTCTAAGCCAGGGAAAACAGCTCTCTTCGAGGCAATTGGGGTACAGGGGGCATTCCCCGAGGTTTTCCTTTCTGAACTTGGTATTCCTCTAAACTTGGGAATTTTACTCAGGGAACCTCTGGAGTTGCCCCAAAGGGAAAAAATTCCCCTGGTCGTGTTTTATGGGGAACGGGGGGTTTGGCTGGAGCAATGCAGGGGAAGGGGGGGCCCCAAACTCGATTTGATTTGGGGTACATGGAAATCTCGCCCATTTCTGGGTGAATTTAGGGTTTCCCTCTACTTGTGACAGTGTTTTTGCGTTTTTGTCTCGACATCCCTTTAAACAAGTCCCAGGGGGTCCTGACATGTTTTTAAAGGGGCTCAGGAATTGTCTGCATGCAGTGCAGGGGGGGTCGGGCCTATCTCGCTTGGAAAGGGGGAAAATTTATGTTTTTCTCGGGAAATTTCGGTGGGGACTTGGGGGGCATACTCTAGTAAAAGCGGGATGGCATTCAAGCTCTTTTTTGTTTTTGCGAGTCAGGAACCCCCCAGTTACGGGGACACCTCAGGAACCCCTTTGAGGCTTGGCAGGGCAAAAGGGACTTTTTCGAGGTGGGGGCGGGAAATTTCCCGGGGCCCTTTAGGGAGCCAAAAGGGATAAGGGGATTCCCGTCAATGTTCAAAGGAAACAACTCCCTCACTTTTTGGAAAACATTGGGGTCTTTGCTTGACTCTCGAGGTTTTCAAGTATGTGAACCCTTTTTGTGAAAAGGGGTCGGTGACCTAGCTTTTTTTCAAGGGGCTCCACAGGGGGTTAGACCCTCCCCCACCCTTTTAGTAGGAAAAAAAGAGTGTGTTTCAAGCCCCTGGGAAGGGAAAAACGGCTTCCCTTTGAATCAGGGCTTCCCCGGGGTATATTCCACTTGGGCAGCAAAATTTAGGCCCCTTTCCCCAATACCCACGAAGAGAGAAGCCCCCCTCTTGGGGGTTGGGAAAGTTGGCCTACGTCTTTATCAAAACCCGGGAAACACTCTAACCTCAAAAGGGAAATTTTGGGGGGTTTTTAAAGGTTGGGATTCCCCCGGGGGCTCTGCTCCCAAATTGCTATTCCTCTAGGGTTTTTGGGCCCCTTTTTTTGCTCCGGGGGAAAATCTGGAGGGTTTCCTAAAGGGAGTCAAGGGCCCCTGGTCCTGTTTGTTGGGGAAAAGGGGGTGGCTCTGGAGCAAAGCAGGGGGAGGGGCCTATCTCGAGTGTTTGGGGGTTTTGGAAAATCCTTTGCGATGCGGGGGTGACATCAGGGGCCCTCTCTACTTGTGAAAATTGTTCTTTCGGATTGTCTCGGATCCCTTTAAGGGAAATCGAGGCTCCTGAATGTTCACGGGGCTCAAGGAATTTCTTGGGATCAGTGCAGGGGAGCAGGTTAAACTCGTTTGGGGGGGGGGAAAATCTCATGGTTTTTCCGAAATTTCCCGGGGGGGACCCGGGGGGCTTTTTTCTAGTAACGGGGGGATGGCACTTCAAACTCGGGTTTTTTTCAGCGACGTCGGGCTCCCGTTCCCGTTACAAGGGACAAACCCCAGGAAAACATTGAGGCTTGGAAAGGGGAAAAGGGGCGTTTCTCGAGGTGAGGGGGGAATTCCAGGGGGCCCCTTTTCCCGAGCTACAGGGATACTGGTTCCCGTCAATGTTAAGAGGAGTCAGGGAAACCCCAAAATTTTGAAGAGTGAGCTATGCTTGACTCTTGAGGTGTCAGAGGCATGTGAAAACCCTTTTTTTTTTCCCCAAAGTGTTTAAAAACCCAGGGTTTCTCCCAGGGACCCCCACAGGGGATTTAGACCCTTTACCCTTGTTCGATGAAAAATACCCGTATTTCCCCCGGCCCCCCCAAAGGGAAAACCCGGGGCCCCCTTTGATTCCCGGGGGTTCTCGGTTAATTCCCATTGAGGCAGCAAAAATCAGGGTCCCTCCCTCTACCTACTGCTGAGAGATGCCTCCTTTTGAAGGGGTTGTGGGAAAGTTTGGGCCCACGTAGAAGGGAAGAAAGGGAATCAATTTCACTGAGGCAATTTGGGGGTACACCGAAACGTTCCCCGAAGGGGCTCTGCTGAAAAATTTGGGATTCCTCTATAATTTGGGACGTTGTTTCGTGGGAAAAACCCTTTGGGTTTGCCTAAGAGAGTCAAGCCATGGTCGTGCTTGACGGGGAAAGGGGGAGGGTTTTGGGGTCAATGCAGTGGGAAACGGGCCTTAAAACCCCGAGTTGATTTTGAGTCATGGAATTTTGCGATCTGGTGTCACCCTGGGGCCCCCGTCTACTTGTGACAGTGTTCTTTCGGTTGTCGCGGGATCCATCAAACAAGGGCCCAAGCTCCTACAAATTTTATGGGGCTCACGGGAATTGCTTGCATGCCGTTTTAGGGGAATCGGGTTTTCTTCCCCGGTTGGAGGGGGATGACTCATGGTTTTTCCGATTGGGGGGTGCCGGGCCCTGGGGTAAAATTTTTCCCATTTGCGGCGGAGATGGCCCCTTTAACCCTCGTTTTGGGTTTCCCACGTCAGGATATGTTCAGTTACGTGGATACCCCAGGAATCTCTTCGAGGCTTGGCCCCGGCAAAAGGGAGCTTCTCGAGGTGATGTTGGGGGACCCCGGGGGGCTTTCCAGTACCCAGGGATACTGGGATTCCTGTCAATTTTTCAAGAGGGGTCATGCACCGTCACCTTTTTTTAAGCAGTGGGGCCCGCATGATGTCCCAAGGGGTCAGAAGCTTTTGAGGCATTCCATCGAAAGAGTCGGGGACCAGGCCTTTCTCTAGGACTTCACAGAGGTGCAGTCATCCCTTCACTTGTGATGATGAATGATGAGCCTGTATTCAAGGCCACTGCAAGGAAAGCCAGAACCTCCTTTCGAGTCAGGGCTTCTCGGTGTATATGCCAGTTGAGGCTGCAATCTCAGCGTTCCCTCCCTCATACCTTATTGCTGTAGGAGAGCACTCCTCTTGAGGGGATGTGTTGAAAGGTGGCCGACGTACTTGAGTCTAATCCGGGGATTCAGCTCCCATCTCGATGGCAAAATTTGGTGTACACCCGAGGCATTTTCCTCGAGTTTGCTCTGCCTGAACTTGGTAACTACTCTCTAACCTTTGGCACCTTTGTTTTCTCTGGGGTAACTCTCAGGAGATGTTGCTAAATGGAGTCAAACCTCAGGTCGTGTTTGAAATGGGGAACGTGGGATGGCTCTGGAGTCAATGTCAGGGGAAGCGAGACCTCATCTCGAGTTGATTTGTGCCCATGGAGCCTCCTTTCACGATGGCTCTGGTTGTTGACCTCAGAATACCTCTCTACGTGTGGACCAGTGTTGTAGCGGATTTTCTCGAGAATTCATGAAATCCAAGTCTAGGCTCCTGACATGTTTTCCAGGGTCGCCACGGAATTGCTCTGCATTCAGTGCAGGGGAACTCGGGCCTCATCACACCTGGAGGGTGAAGTCTCATGGTTTTTCCCTCGAGTTACCGCGGGGACTGGGTTTCATTCACGACTTAGCGGCGGGGATGGCCCTTCAACCCCTCGTGTATTGTTCAACAGCACGTCATGACTCCTGTGTCGAGTTACGAGGGATACACCTCAGGAGTCTCTTCGAGGCTTGGTGGCAGGGGCCAAAAAGGAACGTTCACGAGGTGGTGAGGAGGGATGACCCAGGGGCCCCTTTCTAGTTAGGTCCACAGGGATACTGGAATTCCTGTCAATTTTCAAGAGAAGGCAGGCACCCGTCAAATTATTGGAAGCAGTGATCTCTGCGTGCCTCTCTCTAGGTGTCAGAGGCATGTGAGGCATTTGTTTCGTCGAAAGGTGTCGGGGGCCTAGTGTCTTTCTCTAGGGACGCCACAGGTGGATTGGAACATAGTTATCCCTTCAGCATTGTAGAGATGAAAGACTAGACCTGTATTCCAAAGCCACTGCAAAGGAAACCTCGGCCTCCTTTCGAGTTTCGAGGGCTTCGTCGGTGTGTAAATGCCCAGTTGAGGCAGCAATCTCAGAGGTCCCTCCCTTCATACCAATTGAGCTTAGAGAACCGTCCTCTGGAGGGTGCTGTGAAAGGTGGCCCTACGGTCTTGAGTTCTACGCCAGGGAGGATCAGCTCTCATCTCGAGGCAATTTGGGATTACAAGGGAGCAGTCCTCGAGTTGCTTCTGCTGAACTTGGTACTCCTCTATACTATGGCCCGTTGTTTCTCGGTGAACCTCTTGAGTTTCCTTAAAGGGAGTCAAGCCTCATGGTCGCGTTTGATGGTGAACGGGGCATGGCTCTGGAGTCAAATGCAAGGGTAATTGCGGGGCTCACTCTCGAAGTTGATTAGTGCCCATGGAGCTCCTTCGCGATGCTGGAGTGCCCTTCATGTCCCTCTTTCATTGTGACAGTGTTTTTTTTGCGGACTGTATCTCTGACATCCATCAAGCAAGTCGAGGCTCCTGACCAAGTTTCAGGGGCTCACGATTGCTATGCTGCATGCAGGGGAATCGGCCCTCAACGTCTCATGGAGGGGGAAGTCACATGTTTTTTCTCGACTTTCGGGGCGGGACCTGGGGACATTCTCGACTCACACGCGGGATGGTGCCCTCATTCCCTCCTTTGATGGCAAAACGAAGTCAGGACTCCATCGAGTTACGATGGACAACCTCAGGAGTTCCTTCGAGGCTTGGCATGGCAAAAGGAACGCTTTCTCGAGTGAGTCGGGAGACCAGGGTTCCCTTTTCCTTCCCTAGCCCACAGGGATACTGTACTCCCTGTCAATGTTCAAGAGGAGTCAGGCTCGTCAAATTTTTGAAGCAGTGAGCTCTGGGCCTCTCGATGTGTCAGAGGCATGTGAGAGGCATTCCGCGAAAGGAGTCGGGGGCCTAGTGCTTTCTCTAGGGACTCCAAAGTGGTGCAGACATCCCTTCGAGCTTGTGCGTTTTAAAGATGAGCCTGTATTCAAGCCACTGAGGAAAAAAGGGGTTTTCGAGTCAGGGTTTCGGGTATATGCCATTGAGGGTCAAAATCAGGGCCCCCCCCCATACCCACTAGAGAGAAGCCTTCATGAGGGGCTTTTGGGAAAATTGGCCCAGTTTTAGTTAACAGGGGAAACAGCTCTAATCTAAGGCAATTTTTGGGTTTAAAAAGGGGGATTCCTCGAGGTCTCTGCTCAACTTGCTTTCTCTAAATTGGACGTTGTGCTCGGGGGGAACCCCTGGAGTTGCCAAAAGGGGGTCAAGCCCCTGGGCCTGCTTGTGGGGAAAAGGGGGGTGACTCTGGAGTCAATTTGGGGAAGGGGGCCCCCATCGAGTTTATTTTTGGGGACATGGAAATCCTTCGCGATGTGGGGTGACATCGGGTCCCTCTTACTTGTGAAGTTTCTTGCGGTTTCTCAAATCCATCAAGCAAGCGAGGTCCTGAAGTTTCACGGGGTCAGGAATTGCCTCTGATGCGTGCAGGGGAAACAGGTTCTTCGCTTGGAGGGGGAGTTCATGGTTTTTCTCGATTGGGCGGGGACTGGGTTTTATTCCTGTAACGGGGGTGGGACTTCAAACCTCGTGTTTGTTCAGGAAATCAGGACACCTTCCAGTTACGAGGGACACCCCAGGAACATTGAGGTTGGCAGGGCAAAAGGACTTTTCTCGAGGTGAGGCGGGAGACAGAGGGGCACTTTCCGTAACGCAGGGATACTGGTATTCCCGGAATTTTAAGGTACTCAGGCACCATCACCTTTTTAAGCGTGAGCTTGGCGTGCCTTTCGGGTTTCAGGGTATATAAGGCATTCCCTCGAAGGGTCTGGGCCCAGGGGTTTCTGGGGCACCCCAGGGGTGCAGTCTTCCCTTCACTTGTGAGAGAAAGGAGCCCAATTTTAAGCCAGCAAGGAAAACCCGACCTCCCTTTTAGTGGGGTCTCGGGGTATATGCACTTGAGGAGCAATCTCATGTCCCGCCTAATACCTATTGCTGGGGGGGAGAGAAGCCTCCTCTTGAGGGGCTTGTGGAAGGTGGCACTACGGTCTTGAGTCAAAGGCAGGAGTCACTCTCATCTACGAGGCAATTTGTGGGTACAGACCGAGCATTCCTCGAGTTGCTCTAGCTGAACGCAGGTACTCCTTCAGACTTGGCCCTTTGTTCTCTTGGGTACCTCTGGATGTTGCCAAAAGAAGTCAAGCCTCGAGGTTCGTGTATTGATGGGAACGGGGATGGCACTGGAGTCAATGCAGTGAAGCGGCCTCATCACGAGTTGATTTGGGGCCCATGGAGCTCCTTTCGCGATGCTGGTGTGACCTCAGGGTCCCTCTCTACTTGTGACAAGTGTTTTTGCGGACTGTCTCGGACAATCCATCATTGCAAGTCGAAGGCTCCTGACATGTTTTCAGGGGGGCTCACGGAATTGCTCTGCATGGGGAGTGCAGGGGAATCGGGCATCATCTCGCTTGGGAGGGGGAAGTCTCATGGTTTTTCGTCGATATGCGGCGGGGACCTGGGTACATTCTCGACTACGGCGGGGAGGCCCCATCAAACCCTAGTGTTTTTCAACGAAGTCAGGACTTCCTGTCGAGTTAGAGGGACACCTCAGAGTCTCTCTAGGCTTGCAGGCAAAATACGCGTCATCATAACGGGAGACCCAGGGTCCTTTTCCAGTAGCCACAGGAAACGGGATTTCTGTCATGTTCAAGAGGAGTCAGTTCCGTCAAATTTAAGCATAGAGCTCGCGGCCTCTCGAGTGTCAGATGCATGTGAGGCCATACCTCGAAGGTTCGGGTACATAGGGCTTTTCCCTATGACTCACAGGTGGTGAAGACAATCCCTTCCCCTTTGCAGATTTAAAGACTAGACAGAAATTCAAGCCACTGCAAGAAAACCGCCTCCTTTTGAGTCAGGGCTCTCGGTGTATATGCCCATTGTGGCAGCAAATCTCAGGGTCCCATCCCTCATAATAATATTGCAGAGAGAAGCCTCCTCTTGAGGGCTTGTGGAAAGTGGCCAACGTCTTGAGTCTAACCAGGGAACAGCTCTAATCCAAAGGGAAATTTTGGGGACAAGGTGATTCCTCGCGGGGTGCTCTGCTAAACTTCTATTCCCCTAGATTGGCCCTTTTGCTCGGGGAACCTCTGGGGTTCCTAAAGGGAGGGGCATCCCCTGGTCGTGTTTTTTATGGGGGAAAAAGGGATGGCTCTGGGGTAATGAGGGGAAAACGGGGTCTTCTCGAGTTGATTTTGGACATGGAGCTCCTTCGTTATGCTGGTGTGGGCCCCAGGGTCCCTTACTTTTGACAGTGTTCTTTCGGTTTTTTTCAAAATCCTCAAGCAAGTCGGGCTCCTGACAAAATTTTTGGGGCTCACGGGATTGTTCTCCATGCAGTGAGGGGAATCGGGCCTCTTCTCGCTTGGAGGGGGAAGCTCATGATTTTTCTCGCGTTGCGGCGGGGCTGGGGTACATTTTCGAGAAAAAGGTGGGATGGCCCCTTTAAACCCCCCGGGTTTTTTCAGCGACGTGGATCCTGTGGTTAGAGGAAAAACCCCCAGGAATCTTTCGAGGTTTGGGAGGGCAAAAGGGAAGTTTTCCGAGGGGCGGGAATTCCAGGGGCCTTTCCCGTAGCCCAGGGAAATGGGTTCCCGTCAATGTTAAAGGGAGTCAGGCACCATCACATTTGAAGCAGTGAGCTTTGCTTGACTCTCGGGGTCGAGGATGTGAACCATTCCCTCGAAAGGAGTCGGGGACCGGATTTTTCTGGGACTCCCAGGGGGTGCAGACATCCCCTTTTCCCTTTTGTGAGAAAATGAGCCTGTATTCACGTCACTGCAAGGAAATCGGCCCCCTGTCGAGTAGGAATTCTGGTTTTTTGCCCCTTGGGTAAACAAATCAGGGCCCCTCCCTCTACCTACAGGGGAGAGAAGCCTCCTTTTGAAGGGCTTGTGGAAAATTGGCCAAGGTCTTGGTCTAAGCCCGGGGAATCAGCTCTCATCTGAGGAATTGGGATACAAGGGGCATTCCCCGAGGTGTCTGCTGAACTTGGTATTCCTTGACTTGGGACGTTGTTCTCGGGGGAAAATTTGGAGTTGCCTAAAGGGAGTCAAAACCCCTGGTATGTTTGAGGGAAAGGGGGATGGCTTGGGTCAATCAGGGGAAGCGGGCCCCACTCGAGTTGATTTTTGGTACATGGAATTCTTCGGTTGTGGTGGGCATCGGGTCCCTCTCTACTTGTGACGTGTTTTGCGGATTTCTCGGATTACAAGCAAGTGGGCTCCCGCATGTTTTATGCAGCCCCGGATTGCTCTGCTGCAGGCAGGGGAATCGGGCTATCTCGCTTGGAGGGGGGGAAAATTTTATGTTTTTTTGAAATTTCGGCAAGGGGGTTTGGGTTGCATTCTAGTAAACGGCGGGGATGGACTTCAACCCTCGTGTTTGTTTATGAGTCAGGATCCCGTCGGGTTTCGAGGGACATTCAGGATTCTTGAGGCTTGGCGGGCAAAAGGGACGCTTCTCGAAGTGAGGCAAGAGACCAGGGGTCCTTTCCGAGCCACAGGGATACTGGGGGTTCTGTCAATGTTCACGGGTGGCGCCCGTCACCTTTTGAAGCAGGGCTTGCGTTCTCTCGAGGTTTTGAGGCATGTGAGAATTTTGGCGAAAAGGAAACGGGGACTAGGCCCTTTTTTTTAGGGTTCCACAGGGGAAAGCAGGATCCCTTTACCTTTTGGGGGAAAGATGGCCTGTTTACGCCACTGAAAGGAAAACCCCGGCCTCCTTTGAGTCGGGGGGTTTCGGTGTATATGCCCCTTGGGGCAGCAAACCAGGGCCCCCCCCCTTACCTACTGGAGGAAAGCTCTTTGAATTTGGTTGTGGAAAAAGGGTTGGCCACGTCTTGAGTCTAAGCCCGGAAATCAGCCCCTCTCGAGGGAATTTGGCGTTTTTTTCCCAGCATTCCTCGAATTGCTCTGCGAAATTTGGGATTACTCTAGACTTGGCACCCTTTTTCTGGAGAACCTCTGGGTTGCCTAAGGGAGTCAAGCACTGGTCGTGTTTGATGGGAAACGGGGGGATGCTCTGAAGTCAATGCAGCAGAAGGGGCCCATCTCGAGTTGATTTGGGGTACAGGAGTCCTTGAGAGCTGGTGTGTAGGGTCCTTTTCTGTGTGACAGGTTATTTCATTGTTTGAGATTCATCAAGCAAGTCGATGCTCCTGACAAGTTTCATGGGTCATGGGAAATTTCTCTGATGCAGTGCAGGGGAATAGGGTCATCTTTCTTGGAGGGGGGAAGTCTCACGGTTTTTCTCGATTGCGGGGGCTAGGGTACATTCTCGAGTTACGGGTTTTGGGTGGCCCTTCCAAAACCCCGTGTTTGTTTTGCAAACGTAGGACTCCTGTTGAGTTACGGGGGTCACTCAGGAAACTTTCGGGCTTGGCGGGCAATAGGGACACTTTGGAGGGTAGGCGGGAGACCCAGGGGCACTTTCCCGAAAAAACCGGGTATGGATTTTCCCGTCAATGATCAAAGAACTCAGGCACCGTCACCCTTTTTAAGCAGTGAGCTCTGCTTGCCTTCGAGGTGTCAAAGGGTATGGGTTCCATCGAAAGGAATCGGGGACCCCCGGCTTTCTCTCGGGGGCTCCACAGGGGTGCGTGTCCCTTTAAAATTGTCAGATAAAAGATGAGCCCGTTTAAGCCCCTGCAAGGAAACCTGATCCTTTCGAGACAGGGTTCTCGGGGGGATTGCCACTTTTAGGCAGATACTCAGGGGCCCCTCCCCCAAATTTTTGCTGAGAGAAGCCTCTCTTGAGGGGGTTGTGGAAAGTTGGGCTAGTTTGGTGTAAGCCAGGGAATTAGCTTTATCTTGGGCAAAATTGGGGTACAAAGGGGATTCCCCGAGGGGCTCTGCTGAACTTGGATTCCTCTAGGGGTTGGCCGTTGTTCTGGGGAAACCTCTGGAGTGCCTAAAGGGAGTCAAAACCCCTGGGCGTGTTTGTGGGAAGAGGGATGGCTCTGGAAAAATGCAGGGGGCGGGGGCCTCATGTCGAGTTGAAATTTGGGGGGGCATGGAGCTCCTTCGCATTGCTGGTGTGACCTCGGGTCCCTCTTACTTTGACACTGTTCTTGCGGTTATTCGGATCCCAAGCAA
The DNA here is from genome assembly GCA_020976825.1 of Odocoileus hemionus. NCBI lineage: Eukaryota > Metazoa > Chordata > Mammalia > Artiodactyla > Cervidae > Odocoileus > Odocoileus hemionus. The sequence goes on from JAJLRB010002374.1 coordinate 13,373, forward strand.
GTCGAGCTCCCGACATGTATCTGGGGGTCTCGGAATTGCCTTTCATGCGTGAGGGGAGTGGGCTCATCTCGCTTTGGGGGGGGAAATCTCTTGTTTTTTTTCGAGTTGGGCGGGGGTCCCGGGGGGGCATTCTGAGTTACGGCGGGGTGGCCCTTAAACCCTGTGTTTGTCGCGAGTCAGGCCCCCGTCGCGTTACGAGGGACACCCCAGGAACATTCGAGGCCTTTTCAGGGCAAAGGGACCTTTAAAGGGGAGGCGGATACCTACGGGGCCGTTTCCCGTAGCCAAAGGGGATACTGGGTTCCTGTCAATGTTCAAAAGGGGTCAGGCCCCGTCCCTTTTTAAGCAGTGAGGTCAGGTCCTTGAGGTTCAGAGGATAGAGGCATTCGCGAAAGGAGTGGGGACCTAGGGCTTTCTCTGGTTTCCAAGGGGATGCAGAATCCCCTTTACATTGTGGATGAAAGTAGCTGTATTCAGCCCCTGCAAGGAAACTTGGCCTCCCTTGATCAGGGGTTTTCGTGTTATGCCACTTTAGGCAGAAAAATCAGGGCCTCTCCTCATCCTTTGCTGAGAGAAGCCCCTCTTGGGGGCTTGAGGAAAGTTGGCCCAGTCTTGAGTCTAAGCCCGGGGAAACGCTTGTTCGAGGAAATTTTGTACACGAAATTTTTTTTAGGTGCCCCGCTGAACTTTGTATTCCCCTAGACTTGGCAGTTTATCTCGGGGAACCTTGGGTGATAAGGGAGTAAAAACCATGGGTGTTTGATGGGGAAAGGGGGATTTCCTCTGGAGCAATGAGGGGAAGGGGCCCCATCTCAAGTTGTTTGGGGTACGGAGCTCCCTTGCAATGTGGTGTGCCCAGGGTCCCTCTCTCCTTGTGACGGTTCTTGCGAAATTTTTCGAGATCCACAAGCAAGTGAGGCCCCGACAAGTTTCATGGGGCCACGGAATTGTCTGCATGCAGTGAGAGGAAACGGGCCTCATCTCGCTTTGGGGGGGGTGTCTATGGTTTTTCTGGTTGCGGCCCGGGACCTGGGGTACATTCTGAGTTATGGGGGGGGCCCTTAACCCCCGGTTTGTTTGGAGTCAGGACTCCTGTTGGTTACGAGGGACACCTCAGTAATCTCTTTGAGGCTTGGCAGGGGAAAAAGGGACGCTTTCGAGGTGAGGTGGGGATCCAGGGGCCTTCCGTAACAAAGGGATGTGGGATTCCCGTCAATTTCAAGAAAACTCAGGCCCCGTCACCTTTTGAAGCAGTTTAGGTGTGCGTGCCTCTCGTTGTAGAGGATGTGAGGCATTCCATCGAAAAAGGGGCCCGGGGGCCCCGGGGTTTCTTAGGGTTCCACAGAGGATGGGACTCCCCCCACCCTTTTATGATGAAAGTTGAGCCCCGTATTCCAGCACTTCAAGGAAAAATGACCTCCTTTAGAGTCAAGGCTTCTCAGGTATAGCCACTTGAGGCAGAAACTCAGGGCCCCCCCCCTAATATTACTGCTGAGAGAAGCCTTTCCCCTTTAAAGGTTGGGAAAGTTGGCCCAGTCTTGGTTTAAACCAGGGGTCAAATTCTCTCGAGGCAATTTAGGGTTCACGGGCATTGCTCGGGGCTTGCTGAATTGGGTTTTTTTAGACTTGGCACGTTGTTCTGGGGGAAACTCTGAGTTGCGAAAAAGGGAGTCAAGCCCCTGGCCGTGTTTGATGGGGACGGGAGATGGCTCTGGATTTAAACAGGGGAAGCGGGCTATCTCAAGTTTTTTTTGGGGTACCTGGGGTCCTTCGCGATGCTGGTTTATTCAGGGTCGTTCTAATTGTGAATGTTTTTTTGGGTTGTCGCGGGGGCCAAAGCAAGTCGAGGCTTCTGACATGTTTCTGGGGCTCACGGAATTTTCTGATGCGTGCAGGGGAATCGGGACTCATTCGCTTTGGGGGGGAAGTTCATGCTTTTTTCGAGTTGCGGCGGGGGGGCCCGGGGGAAATTCTCGATTTGCGGCGGGGGGATGGCCCTTTAACCCTTTGGGTTTTTTCAGCGACGTTTGGATCTGTCGAGTTAGAGGGGCCCCCTTGGAATCTCTTCGAGGCTTAGCAGGGGAAAAAGGGGGGCGCTTTCGATATGGGCGGGAGGGCCCGGGGCCCCTTTTCCCAAAACCCCCAGGGTTTTCTGGGATTCCTCTAAAAGTTCAAAAGAAAATCAGGCACCCTCCCTTTTGAAGCGTGAGCTCTCCGTGCCTCTCGAGGTGTCAGATGCTATGAAGCATTTCCCTCGAAAAGGGGGGGGTCTAGGCTTTTTCTGGGCTCCAGAGGATGAAGACGTCCCCTTTTTTGTGATAAAAAGACGTGCCCGTATTCAAGCCATGCAAGGGAAAACCCCCCCTCCTTTAGAGTAGGGCTTCTCGGTGTTTATGCCATGAGGCAGCAATCTCAGGGTCCCTTCCTCCTATCTATTCTCTGAGAGCATGCCTCCTCTTGAAGAGGCTTGCTGGAACAGGTGGGCCTACGTCTTGAGTATAAGCCAGGGAATCAGCTCTCATCTGAGGCAATTTGGGTACACGGAGCAGTCCTTCGAGTTGCTCTGCTGAACTTTGTTTTTCTCTAGACTTGGCCCGGTTTGTTCTCGGGGAATCTCTCGAGTTGCTTAAATGGAAGACAAGCCTTCAGGTCGTGTTTGTAGATGTGGAATGGGTTTATGGCTCTGAATTCAATGCAGGGGACGCGAGGGGGGGCGGGCCTCATCTCGAGTTGATTTGGTGGTAATGGAGCTCCTTCGCGATTGCTGGTGTGACTCAGGGTCACTCTCTACTTGTTGGACAGTGTTTTGCGGGATTGTATCGACCATACCTATCAAAGCAATTACGAGGCTTCTGACATGTTTCAGGGGGCTCTCTCACGGAATTGCTCTGCATTGCTGTGCAGGGGGGAATCGGCCTAAATCTCGCTTGGAGTGCGAAAGTCTTCATGGTTTTTCTCGAGTTCCGGCGGGGGGGATCTGGGGTACCATTTCGTCTTATGGCTGGGTGGCCCTTCAAAACCTCGTGTTTGTTCATCGACGACTCACTACGGAATTCTGCCGAGTTAGAGGGACACCTCAGGACTCTCTGTCGAGGCTTGGCAAGCGCTAATGCGGGACGCTTCGAAGAGGGTGAGTCGGGGACACCAGGGTCCCGTTACAGTAGCCAACAGGGATATGGAGATTCCTGTCCATGTTCAGGATGGAGTCAGGCTCCGTCAAATTTTGAAGCAGTGACTTAGCATGCCTCTCGAGTTGTTCAGAGGCATGTGAGGCAATTTCCGTCGAAAAGGAGTCGGGGAAACTGGCCTTTCTCTCACGTGACTCACACTATGTTGGTTGCAGACTTACCTTCTCACCTTGTTGAGATGAAAGGACTAAGACTGTTTTCTTAAGCCACTGCAGAAACCCGGCCTCTTTTCGAGTCAGGGTTCTGGTGTATATGCCAATTTAGGCTGTAATCTCAAGTTCCCTCCCTCATACCTATTGCGAGAAAGCCTCCTTTGAGGGACTGTGTAAATTTGGGCCGTCTTTAATTAAGGCAGGTAATGTTCATTCGTGGCAATTTGGGGGGACACGGGGCATTGCTCGTGGTGCCTGTGAATTTGGTTTCCCTAAACTTTTGGGACGTTTTTCCGGGGAAAACCCTTGGGGTTGCCTTAGGGAGTAAGCCACTGGTTTTGATGGGGAATGAGGATGGCTCTGGAGTCAATGCAAGGAACGGGCTCTCCGGGTGGATCTGGCGTACTGGAGCTCTCGTATGTGGTGTCTGGGTCCGTCTTATTGTGACAGTGTTCTTGGGATGGTCTCGAGATCCATCACGCAAGTCGAGGTCCCGACATGTTTCATGGGTCTCAGGAATTGGTCGCTTTCAGGAAAGGGGAAAACGGGCCTCTGTCGCTTGGAGGGGGAAGTCCATGGTTTTTCTGGGTTCCCGGGGGGGACTGGGGTTAATTTTCGAGTTACGGCGGGGGATGGCCCCTTCAAACCCCGTGTTTCTTCAACGAAGTCAGGATCTCCTGTCGAGTTAAGAGGGACACCTCAGGAGTCTTTCGAGGCTTGGCAGGTCAAAAGGGGACGCTTCTCGAGGTGAGTCGTGAGACCAAGGATCCCTTTCCAGAGCCACCGGATTACTGGGATTCCTGTCAATGTTAAGAGGAGTCATGCTCCGTATAATATGGAAACAGTTGAGCTTTTCGTGCCTCTCGAGGTTTCCAGAGGCATGTGGTAATTCTCGAAAGGTGTCGGGGACCTGGTGCTTTCTTAAGGACTCCACGGTGTGCAGACTCCTTCACCTTGTGAGTTGAAAGCTTGACTGTATTCAAAGCCAACTGCAAGGAAACCCGGACCTCCTTTTTTCTCGAGTCAGGGTCTTCTCGGTGAATAGTGCCCATTGAGGCGATGCAAATCTCACAGGGTCCCTCCCGATCATAAATATTCTGCTGTAGAGAGACGCGTCCTCTTGAGGGGCTTGTCGAAAGTTGCCTACGTCTTGAGTCTAAGCCAGGAATCAGCTCTATCTCGAGGCAATTTTTGGGGTCACGGAGCATTCCTACGAGTGGTGCTCTGCTGACACTTGGTATTTCCTCTAGACTTGGCCGTTGTTTCTCTGGGGAACTCTGGAAGTTGCCTAAAGGGAGAGTCAAAGCCTGCGAGGTGGCCGTGTTTGATGGGGACCGGGACAACTGGGCCGATCCGCTTCTGGATTGCAATGCAGGGAAGCGGGGGCCTCATCTCGAGTTGAATTTGGGCCCATGGAGCTCCTTCGCATATGCTGGTGTGCACCTCAGGGTCCTCTCTACTTGTGACAGTGTTTTGCGGATTGTCTCGACATCCATCAAGCAAGTCGCAGGCTCCTGACATGTTTTCGGGGGCTCACGGAATTCGTCTCTGCATGCAGTGCATCGGGGAATCGGGTCCTCATCTCGCTCTGGAGGGCAAAAGTCCTCATTGTTTTTTTCTCAAAGGTGCGGCGGACGGGGATGTGGGTTACATTCTCGGACTCATTTGGCGGGGATGGCCCTTCAACCCTCGTGTTTGTTTCAACGAAGTCAGGAGTCTGTCGAGTGTACGAGGGGTCACCTCATCGAGTCTCTTCGTGGTCGTGGCAGGGCAAAAGGGACGCTTCTCGAGGTGAGTCGGGAGAACCAGGTTACCACTTTCCAGTAGCCACAGGGATACTCGGATTCTGTCACTGTTCAAGCAATAGAGTCAGCCTCCGTCAAAAAATCAATTTTATGAGGAAGGCAGTGAGCTCTGCGCTGCACACTCGAGCGTGTCAGAGGCAATGTGAAGCATTCCGCTCGAAAGGACTCGGGGACCTCTAGGGCTTGATCTCTATGGAACCACTACCAGAGGTGGTGCAGACAATTACCTTCACCTTTTGAGATGAATAGGCGCGATATAGACTGTATTAAAGCCACCTGCTAGCAAAACTCCGGCCCTCCTTTCGAGTCAGGGCTTCTCGGTTGTATAACTGACCCATTTGAGGCAGGCAATCTTAGGGTCCTCTCCCTCATCATAACTATTGCTGAGAGAGAAGCCTCTTCTGAGGGGCTTGTGGAAAGGTGGCACCAAGGCCTTGAATCTCTAAGCAAGGGAATTCAGCTTCTCATCTCGAAGGCAAATCTTGGGGTGCACGGGAGCAGAGTCCTCTGAGTTACTCGCTGCTGAACTTTGGAATTTCGTCTAGACTTGTGCCCGTTGGTCACTCCGGGAACCTTTCTGGAGGTTGCCAATAGGAGTCAAGCCTCCAGGTCGTGTTCTTGATGGGGTAACGAGGGGATTGGCTCTGGAGTCAATGATCAGAGGGAAGCGGCCTCATCTCGAGTTGATATTGGGGGGCCCATGGAAGCACTCAGTCGCAATGATGGTGTGACCTCGAGGGTCCCTCTCGTACGTGTGACAGTGTTTTTTTTGCCGGACTGTCCTCGACATTCCATCAAGCAAGTCGAGGCTCCTGACATGTTTCAGGGGGCTCACGGTTATTGCTCTGCATGCAGTGCAGGGGAATCGCTGCTTCATCTCGTGTCTTTGGTGGGGTTAAGTCTCATGGTTTTTGCTACGGAGTTGCGGCGGGGACCTCGGGTTACCTTTCTCGACTTATACGGCGGGAGAGTGTGCCTCTCCAAACCTCCGTCTTTGTTCAACGAAGTCAGGGACTGCCTGTCGAGTCAGCGAGGGACACCTTCAGGAGTCTCTAAGAGAGTTTGGCACACGGCAAAAGAGTGATGATTCTCGAGGTGAAGTCGTGAGACCCAGGGTTCCCTTGTCCAGTAAGCCAACAGGGATACTGGGAATTCCTGTCAAATGTTCAAGAGGAGTCAACGGTCTACATGCAATATTTTGGAAGCACTGAGCTCTGCAGTGCCTCATCGAAAGGTGTCAGAGTCATTGTGGGGCAATATACCGATCGAGAAGAGGAACACGGGGAACTATGGTCTTTCCCTCTAGGGACTCCACAGTGGTGTTACAGACATGGCCCTTTCACCTTGTAGACGAGAAAGACTAGACTGGAATATTCTACGCCACTGCTCACGTGCATACACGGCCCTCCTTTTCGAGTCAGGGCTCTCTACGGTCAGTATATGCCCATTGAGGCAGCAAATCTCAGGTGTCGCTACCTCATACCTAATTGCTGAGAATAAGCCTCACTCTTGTGGGGGCTTGTCGAATAGGTGGCCTCTACCTCTCTGAGCATCTAAGCCAGGAATATCAGCTCGCATCTCGAGGCGACCATTTTAGGCGGGTACACGGGAGCAGTCCTCGAGTGTTGCTCTTGACTGAACTTGGTACTACGTCTAGACTTGGCCACGTTGTTTTCGGGGGGAAACTCTGGAGGTGCCTAAAGGAGTCATCAAGCCGTCAGTTTAGGTCGTGTTTGATGGGGTACGGGGGATGGCTTCTGGAGGTCAATGCAGGGGAAAGCGGGCCTCATCTCGAGTTGATTTGGGGCCCTAGGGAGCTCCTTCGCGATGCTGGAGTGACCTCAGGGTCCCTCTCTACATGTGACAGTGTTTTTTTGCGGACTGTCTCGACATCCATCAAGCAAGTTCGAGGCTCCGCGATGTCATGTTTCCAGGGGCTCACGGAATTGCTCTGCATGCAGTGCAGGGGAATCGGGCCTCATCTGCGCGTTGGAGGGGGAAGTCTCTTATGGTTTTTCCTTCTCGGAGTTGCGGCGGGGACTCTGGGTACATTCTCGACTTACGGCTGGGATTGGTCCCTTCAACGCCTCGTGTTTGTTCAATCGAAATTCAGTCTGAGTCCTGTCGAGATTAACGAGGGACACCTGTAGGAGAGTCTCTTCGAGGCTTTGGCAGGGCAAAAGAGGACCGCTTCCTCGGAGGTGAGTCTCAGGCGACCCGTAGGTTCTCCACTTTCCAGTAGCCACAGTGCGTTACTGGTGATTCCTGTCAATGTTCATGAAGGAGTCCCATGGCATCCGTCAATCTTTTGAAGCAAGTGTGCTCTGGCGTTCCTCTCGACTCTAGGTGTCAGACATGCAAGTGAGGCATTCCGTCAGAAAGGAGTCGTCGGGGACCTAGGGCTTTTCTCTAGGACTCCACAGGTGGTGCAAGTCATCCCTTCACCTTGTGTGATGAAATGAAAGACTCACTAGACTCTGTATTTCAAGCCCACAGCAAGGAAACCAGGGGCTCGATACTTTCGAGTCAGGGCTTCTCGGTGTATATGCCCCATTGACGGGAGCAATAGCTCAGGGTCCCTCCCTTCATACCCTATTGCTGAGAGAAGACTCCTCCTTGACTAGGTCTTGTGGAAAACGTAGTGCCTACGTCTTGAAGTCTACAAAGCCCAGGAAAACAGCATCACATACTCGAGAGGCAAATTTGGGTCCACATAGCAGTCCTCGAGTGCTTCATGCTGAACTTGGTACTCATTAGACTTGGCCGTTGTTCTCCGGGGGGAAACTCTGGAGTTCTGCTAAAGGGAGTCAACCTCCGGTCGTGTTTGATGCAGCAACGGGGGAATGGCTCTGGAGTAAAACAGGCAGGGGAAGCGGGGCCTCATCTCGAGTTTGATTTGATGGCCCATGGAGCTCCTTCGCATGCTTGGTGTGACCTCAGGTCCCGTTCTCTTGTGACAGTGTTCTTGCGGATTGTCTCGAGATCCATCAAGCAAGTCGAGGCTCCCGACTGTTTTTATGGGGCTCAGTAATTTCTCTGAATGCAGGGAGGGGATCGGGACCTTGCTTGGAGGGGGAAAAATTGCTTGTTTCGAGTTGCCCGGGGGGGACCCGGGGTACTTTCGAGTTACATCGGGGATGGGCCCTTTAAACATGTGTTTGTTAAAACAACGTCAGGACTCTTGAGTTACGAGGGGACCCTTTGGATCTCTTCGAGGCTTTGGGGGGGAAAAGGGGCTTCCGTGTGAGGCGGGAGGGGCCCCGGGCCCCTTTTATACCACAGGGATATGGGATTCCTCTCAAGTTTTAAGAGGAAAATTTAGGCCCGTCCCTTTTGAACAGGAGCTCTGCGTGCCCTTTGAGGGGGTCAGTGATGTGAGGCATTCCGCGAAGGGTGGGGTCCTAGGGCTTTCTTAGGGGGGGGGGCTCCACAGAGGATGCAGACGTCCCTTTACCTTGTATATGGAAAACGGCATGTATTAAACATGAAAGGGAAACCGGGCCCCCTTTAGAGTCAGGGCTTTCGGTGTATATGCCCTTGAGGCAGCAAACAGGGGCCCCCCCTCATATCTACTGCTAAAGAAAGCCTCCCTTTAGGGGTTGTGGTACTTGGCCTGTTTGATTCTAAGCCAGGGAATAGCTGTCACTGAGGCAATTTGTGGTCACGGAGCATTCCTCGAGGTCCTTGTGAACTTGATATTCTTGACTGGGAAAATTGTTCTGGGGAAATTGGGTTGCCCTTTGGTAGTCAAACACAGTCCTGTTTGAGGGAAAGGGGGTGGCTCTGTAGTCAAGCCCGGGAACGGGGGGCCCCATCTCAGTTTATTTTTGGGGTACATGGATTCCTTCGCGATGCCCGTGTGACCTCAGGATCCCTCTCATTGTGACATGTTCTTTCGGATTATCTCGAGTCCAACAAGCAAGTCGAGCCTCCTGAATGTATCATGGGGCTCTCGGAAAATTTCCCCTTTCATGCAGTGAGGGGGTCGGGGGCCCCATCTCGCTTGGAGGGGGAATTCTTGTTTTTTTGAGTTGCGGCGGGGGCCGGGGGGCATTCCGAGTAATGGGGGGAGGCCTTTAACCTCGTGTTTTTTCACATATCGGACTCCGTCGATTCGAGGCCACTTGAATCACTTCGAGGTTTGGGAAGGACAAAAGGGCGCTTCTCGAGGTGAGACGGAGACCAAGGGGCCCTTTTCCCGTAGCCACGGGATCTGGGATTCCTGTTAATGTTTCAAGAAATAGTCAGGGGGCCGTCACCCCTTTTTAAGCAGGGTTGGTGCCTCTCGGTGTCAGAGGCAGTAAGGCTTTTTGCGAAAGCGTCTGGGACTAGGGCTTTTTTACGGGGTCCAGGGGAAAGCACACATCCCTTTAACTTGTTCGATGAAATAGAGCCTGTATTACGCCAGGGAAGGGAAACCACCTCCTTTGAGTAGGGATTCTCGGTGTATATGCCCCTTGAGGGAGCAAATCAGGGCCCCCCCTATATCTAATTTTAAGAGAAGCCCACTCTTGATGGGCTTGGGATAATTGGCCCACGTCTTGAGTCTAAGCCAGGGAATCAGTCTCATCTCGGGCAATTGGGGTAAAGGAGCATTTCCGAGGTGCTTGTGAATTTTATTCCTCTAGAGTGCACGTTGTTTCGGGGAAAATCTGGAATTGCGAAAGGGAGTCAAGAAATGGCTGTTTTGATGGGGAACGGGGAATGGCTTGGAGTCAATGCGGGGCAGCGGGCCTCATCTAGTTTATTTGGGGTACCCGGGGGTCCTTCGCGTTTTGGTTTCACTCGGGTCCGTCTTACTTTGAAAATGTTCTTGCGGATTGTCTCGAGTCCACAAGAATCGAGGCCTGCATGTTTCTGGGGGTCACGGAATTTTTGCATTTCAGGCAGGGGATTTTGGGGCCTTTTGTTGGGGGGGAAATATCTGCTTGTTCTCGGGGTTGCGGCTTGGAGACGGACCTGGTAGCATTCCTCGATCTTGTGACACGTAGCTTGTGGGATTGCGCCCTCCACAGAAGCCTCTGTTGTTTGTTTTTTCAGCGTGACACGTGTGAGAGCGTAAGATTATTTCCCGTAGTCGAGTGACGATGGATAGACAGCAACTACCTGGATGTGTGGCTCGTTTCGGGGACTTCGCAGGGCAAAAGGACGCTTTCTCGGAGGCTTGAGTCGGGGACCCAGTGTCACTTTCCAGTGGCCACAGGTATACTGGTGATTCCTTTCAATGTTCAGAGAGGAGTCAGGCGTCCGTCAAACTTTTGAGAGCAGTGAGCTACTGCGTGTTCTCTAGAGTTTTGTAGAGGCATGTGAGGCATTCTGTCGGAAAGGACGCGCGCCAGTCGGGGGGGGAAGTAGTGCTCTTCCCTCTAGGCGCCTCCTCTCCACATGTGGTGTGCAGACTGTGTCCAACCGTCTCCTCCGAACGCCCTTATATGTGACCTTTGTTGGTGAATGCTTAGTGATTGAGATCCGGCCGGCATTCTCGGCGGAAAGTACTGCCGAAAGGAAGATAGGACTTGTATTGCAAGCCAGCGTTGTCAAGGGAAAAAATCCCCGGCCTCCCTTCGAGTCAGGGCTTCTCGGTGGTATATGCCCATTGAGGGCAGCAATGTCAGGTTTCCTCCCATCATTCCGTAACTTTGCTGAGGAGATGCTCCCTCTTGAGGGTCTTGTGGAAATGGGAAGGTCGCCTCACGTCCTTGAGCGCCTAAGCTCCAGGGAATCAGCTCTTCATCTCGAGGCAATGTTGGGGTACACGGAGCAGTCATCGAGTTGCGCTACTGAACGTGGGCTACTCCTCAAGACTTGGCCCGATGTTTCTCGGGTGGACCTCTGTAGTTGCCTAACTCGGGCGTCATATAGGCCTCAGGTCGTGTTTGATGGGGAACGGGGGATGGTTCTGGAGTCAATGCAGGGGAAGCGAGGCCTCATCTCGAGTTGATATTGCGGGCCCATGGAGCTCCTTCGCGATGCTGTGTGACCTCAGGGATTCCCTTCTCTACTTGTGACAAGTGGTCTTTTGCTGGGACTGTCTCGACATCCATCAAGCAAGTCGAGGCTCACCTGACATGTTTCAGGGGGTCTCACGGAATTGCTCTGCATGCAGTGCAGGGGAATCGGGACTCATCTCGCTTGGAGGGGAAGAGGTCTCATGGTTTTTCTCGAGTTGCGGCGGGGACCTGGGGTACATTCTCGACTTACATCGGGGATCGGCCCTTCAAACCTCGTGTTTGTTCACGACGTCAGGACTCCTGTCGAGTTACGAGGGCCACCTCAGGAATCTCTTCGAGGCTTGGCAGGGGCAAAAGGGACGCTTCTCGATGTGAGGCGGGAGACCCAAGGGCCCTTTCCAATACCCACAGGGATACTGGGATTCCTGTCAATGTTCAAGAGGAGTCAGGCACCGTCAACCTTTTGAAGCAGTGAGCTCTGCGTGCCTCTCGAGGTGTCAGAGGCATGTGAGGCATTCCAGTCGAAAGGAGTCGGGGGACCTAGGGCTTTCTCTAGGGACTCCACAGAGGATGCAGACATCCCTTTGCAACCTTGTGGATATGAAAGACGTGCCTGTATTCAAGCCACTGCAAGGAAACCCGGCCTCCTTTCGAGTCAGGGCTTCTCGGTGTATATGCCCATTGAGGCAGCAAACTCAGGGTCCCTCCCTCATACCTATTGCTGAGAGAAGCCTCCTCTTGAGGGGCTTGTGGGGAAAAAAAAAGGTTGGCCTCCGTCTTGAGTCTAAGCCAGGGAAATCAGCTCTCATCTCGAGGCAATTTTGGGTACACAGGAGCAGTCCTCGAGTTGCTCTGCCGAACTTGGTCTCTCGACCCAAGAAGGACCCTGACATTTCAGGCGGCTCCCCGCACTTGTTTTTCCCTAGACCTGCACGTTGTGCCGGGAACTTCTGGAGTTGCCAAAAGGGGAGTCAACCCTACCCTGTTTGATGTAAAAGGGGGGAGGGCTCTGGAAATTAGGGGAAGCGGGCCCATCTCGATTGTTTTGGGGTACATGGATCCCTTTGCGATGCTGGGTGACCTCGGGACCCCTCTTACTTTTACAGTTTTATTGCTATTTCTCGAGATCCATCAACGTCGAGGCTCCCACAAGTTTATTGGGGTCATGGAATTGCTCTGCATGCAGTGCAGGGTAAACAGGCCCATCTCGCTTTGGGGAGGGGAAATCTCATGGTTTTTCTTTAGTTGCTCGGGGGCCCGGGGGACATTCCGAGTTTCGGCGGGGGGTGGCCCCACAAAACCCCCGTTTTTTTCAGCACGTCAGGATCCTGTGCGTTTTCAGGGGCACCTCAGGGAATCCTTCAGGGTTGGAGGGGAAAAGGGGCTTCTCAGGTAGGCGGGGACCTGGGGGCCCCTTTCCAGTACCACAGGGATACGGTTCCCCTCAATGTTCAAGAGGGAAACAGGGACCGTCACCTTTTGAAACAGTGACTCGCATGCTTTTGGGTCAGGGCATGTGAGGGGATTTTTTCGAAAGGAGCGGGACCAGGGCTTTCTCAGGGGTTCAAAAGGGTATCAGACTCCCTTCACCTTTTGAGATAAAAGAGGGGCCCGTATTCAAACCACTGCAAGAAGCCCCTGGCCTGTTTCGAGTCAGGATTTTCCGGGGATATGCCATTAGGCGCAAATTTTAGGCCCCTCCCCAATACCTTCTGCTGAGAGAAGCCTCCTCTTAGGGGGCTGTGTAAATTTGGCCTCGTCTTTAGTCTAAAGGGAGGGAACACTCTTCTGTGGGAAATTTGGGGGTACACGGAGCATTTCTCGAGTTTCTCTGCTGATTTTATTCCAAAAACTTTGGGACTTTTTCCGGGGGAACCTCTGATGTTGCCTATAGGGGGCAAGCCACTGGTGGTTTGATGGGGGAAATGAATGGGGCCCGGATCAATGCGGGGAAGGGGGCCTCTTCGCTTGGGTTGGGATACATGGAGCTCCCTGATGCTGGGTGATCCAGGTCCGCCTACTTTTGACAGTTTCTTGGGATGGTTTAGTCCCTCACGCAATCGAGGCTCCGACATGTTTCTGGGCCCACGGAATTTGGGCCTGCATCAGTGAAGGGGAATCGGGGCCCCATGTCCTTGGGGGGAAGCCCCATGGTTTTTCTGGAGTTCCCGGGGGGTACCTGGTTACATTCTCGAGTTACGGGGGA
>JAJLRB010002375.1:0-17856 GCA_020976825.1 Odocoileus hemionus
CTTTAATTGGCCCAAATGGCTAAAAAGGGGCTAGCACCCTGAGGCTAAGACATGTGTACTCTGGAATATGGGAAATGAAACTTACAAACGATCCAGGCGAGACTGAGTTTACATTAGTCTGCAGTAGTGTTTTTCTAGATACTAATGGACTCGAAGGAGGCAGATCCCTCATGAAGTAAGAAACCAACATCTTGCAAAGGCTTTGATTTTGATTCTGGACAGAATCAGCACAAGACTTTAACATCTGGAATTTACTACTGTTTGACCTATATACTTGGGGCGACATGAAAATCTGCCAACTTTGAGTGGGGCCCTAGACAAAAGAATAGCCTATAGCAGGTCCAGCTGGGTTTCAAGCATGTCCGCCTGCCTCCAGAGCCTGGACTCATGGACACAAATAAACGTCGTATTACGGTATTAGAATATACATCAATCTCGTTTTCGGTATTTGACCATCTGGTGATGTCCATCCAAACGTGTAGAGTCCTTGTCACGCCCTTGTGTTGTTTGTAAGAAGGGCTGTTGTTCTGCTGACTATGAAACCAGTGCGTTCTCTTGGAAAAATCACTACTCTAGCTCTATATGGTGTCCCTGCAATCATTTCTGTTACCACACCCGAAGGGCAATGGTCCTAAAATCTTGCCTGTTTCACTTCACGAGAGGTGTTCTTACTTGACAATCCGTACCTTGTTTGCAATCAGTCTCAACTGGTAAACATTAGAACGGAGGGAACAATCTTATTTTGGATGATCCTCATAGTATCAAGTCCAAGGAAGGTCTTGTAGGACTTCAAAGAACCAGGTTCAGCGCCTTCAACGAACTCTCTCTTCAGCACTCTAACTTGGTTGAGCTGCACTCGTAGAGCTTGGATATACCACTGTCTATATTTGACTGTCATTGATCTTATAGGAAATGAGGGCCAGCAGATCATTCTGATGATTTTGCACATAGTATGTTTCGGAGTTGCATTTCTCCAATGGCTTACAAGACTCAAGACAGTAGGCGCATTTCAGACCTCTTTTTCCGTGTTGACTATGATGAATATTTCCACACACTTCTTACTACACCCGGATTCATTGATCCGATGAGGCGTAGACTAGAATGTAATCGGTTATCTGAGTTAAATCCACTTCCCCAATATCTTCCAGCTAATCTCCATGTTATGGTAGTTTCTGCTGAAGTGGTAGGGATCCTAAACATCTTGAGCGTCAACATTGGCTTTGCCGATCTCCTGTTTGAACTCAACTTAGGGCGCAATTTGTTATCCAATTGATTCAATAGAGACACCCAAGAGACATATCCAGGTTCCTATTACTATAGTTGCCCTTAACATCACCACAGCACTGGACCTTGCTTTCTATCACCAGTCACATCCACAACTGGGTGTTGTTTTTTGCTTTGGTATCATCTCTTCATTCATTTTAGGGTTATTTCTCTACTGATCTCCAGTAGCATATTGGGCACCTACTGACCGGGGAGTTAATCTTTCGGTGTCCTATCTTTTTGCCTTTTCATACTGTTCATGGGGTTCTCAAGGCCAGAATACTGAAGTGGTTTGCCATTCCCTTCTCCAGTGGACCCCTTTTGTCAGAATTCTCCACCATGACCTGTCCATCTTGGGTGGGCCTACACAGCATGGTTCATAGTTTCATTGAGTTAGACAAGGCTGTGGTCCATGTGATCAGATTGGTTAGTTTTCTGTGATTGTGGCTTTTCATTCTAACATAAGCAAAAGATATTAAGAAAAGGTGGCAAAAATATACAGAAGAACTATACAAAAAAGATCTTCGTGACCCAGATAAATCATGATGGTGTGATCACTCACCTAGAGCCAGACATCCTGGAATGGGAAGTCAAGTGGGCCTTGGAAAAAATCACTATGAACAAAGCTAGTGGAGGTGATAGAATTCCAATTGAGCTATTTCAATCCCTAAAAGATGATGCTGTGAAAGGGCTGCACTCAATATGCCAGCAAATTTGGAAAACTCAGCCATGGCCACAGGACTGGAAAAGGTCAGTTTTCATTCCGATCCCAAAGAAAGCCAATGTCAAGAATGTTCAAACTACTGCACAATTGCACTCATCTCACATGCTAGCAAAGTAACGCTCAAAATCCTCCAAGACAGGCTTCAAGAGCACGTGATCCATGAACTTCCAGATGTTCAAGCTGGATTTAGAAAAGGCAGAGGAACCAGAGATCAAATTGCCAACATCCGTTGGATCATTGAAAAAGCAAGAGAGTTCCAGAAAAACATCTATTTCTGCTTTATTGACTATGCCAAAGCCTTTGACTGTGTGGATCACAATAAACTGTGGAAAATTCTGAAAGAGTGGGCATACCAGACCACTTCCTGCAGCTGCCTCTGTTTGAGCACAACGCTATATGCATGGTCAGGCAAGAGCAAGCAAGTTACAACTGTGTTCCGCTGTAGGTCCGGAACAACAGACTGAGTCCAAATAGGGACAAGGAAGCCTGAACGTCAAGCGCTGTATATCTCTTCACGCTCTGCCTTATTTAACTTATATGCAGAGTACACTCATTAAGATAACGCTCAGGGCTGTGAGGAAGCTACTAGGCTGGAATTCAAGATTTTGCGTCAGGTGAATGGATGTCTGAGAATTATCAATAGAACCTCAGATCATGACAGATGGTACACCCCGCCAACCCTTACCCTATCACGCAGAGAAAAGTGATAGAAGTAACGTAGAAGCAGTGCCGACTCACTTGATGAAAGTCGTAAAGAGGCTCGTCGTGATCCAACAGTTCGCACCTTTTCAAAGTCTCGACATGTTGCCAGAAAACTAAGATCATTGAGCATCTAGGCATTCCCGGGATCCCAACCATATTGCAAACTCAGCCCTCCGCAAATAAGATGGGGAGGAACGCCAAATGGAAACTCGTCTACAGACTTTACTTTTTTTCGGCCTTCCAAAATCCGCTACAGATGGTACTGCACTGCATGCCACTTACCGAAATTAAAAGACACTTACTGACCCTAGAAGAAAAGTCATGACCAAACAAGGACATCATATTACAAAGCGAAGAGAACGTTACTTTGCCAACAAAAGGTTCTGTCTAGTCAAATAACTATGATTTTTCACAAGTAGTCATGTATGGATCGTGAGAGTTTGGACTATTAAAGAAAAGCTGAAGCGCCCTAAGAATTGATGACTTTCTGAAAACTGTGGTGTTGGAGCAAGACTCTGGAGAGTCCCCTCCGGACTGCAAAGGAGATCCCAACCAGTCCATACCTAAAGGAAATCAGTCTCATGAATAGTCAATTGGAAAGAAAACGTGATGCGAAGCTCATCGAACATTCCTATACTTTTTGAAGTATCTGATTTGCGAAGAACTTGACCTTGATTTGACAGAACTAGACTGCACTTTCGATAAGAACTCGAACAAGATTTGAACAAGACCCTGGATGCTGGGAAAGAATTGCTAGGTGGGAGGAGAAGGGGATGACAAGAGGATAGAGCATAATTGATATGGGCACATCGCCTAAACATCAATGGAGACATGAGTTTGAGAATAGCGTACCCGGCGAGTGAGGAGGTGACTATGACACTCGCGCTGATTAGGCCTAAGGTTGCTATCCACTTAGGCAATTCCCATGTGGGTCCCGCACAAGTAGTCAAGACAAGCGATCGTGAGACGTACAACGGTCCCTTGAAAGTCTGAATGAGACTTGAAGAGGTTACTCCAATGTGTTCTGCGGCAAGAAGATGCCACGATGTGGAGTTGTTTTGGTAAGCAACCTCTGGAAGGTGTAATCGGGTCAGGCTAACTTAAACCGTGTAGCAACTCAGATCTGCTAATTCTAACAAAAGTCATCTATCCACATGCAGTGGCGAGGATCATGTACAGTACTTAAGACATAAGTATATGTTTAAAGTTCACTCTTTAAAAGACAATATGACTCAAAGACCTCGAAGAGCCTGAATACTCTTCTACTGTAGTACTCGAGACTAAGAGATGCCACAGAATAGCCCAGCCCCAATCAAGAACAGTGTCAAGAGTTGACTATGCCTCAAGCTGCAGCCGAATACGTTATGTGCCAGATACGGTGCTAGCATGCATGAACTGAGTCTCCTGTCCAGATCCTTCCAAGGATAATTATGATGGGCAGGCACCAGTAACAAGATGGCAGCTTTTACACACAGCAGAGTCAGGAAGTGGATGTGTTTTGACATGGCACCAAATTCAGTTATTGCTGACTGTGCTTCGACGACGCCAGTAGTGTCTCACTGTATCTCACCACTGGGGCACTAGTTCACTCTAAAGGTAGGCACGGGTTTGAACCTCATGGTAGACATTAGGTGTGTGAGCTAGAGAGTGCCTGGATGGAAAATTCAAAGTAGCCATTAGAGAACTCTAGTCTTTTGCAAGACCATTTATTCTCTCTATCTCCATCGACACGGTGGCACAGTCAGACCGTTGGCAGCATTGTGACATTAGCAACATAAATGCAATACTAACCACAACACTAGTCTGTGACACAAGCGATGTCCGTACCGTTTGTGACCATGCAACGAGCACAGTTGCTACTATGACCAGTGATCCTTCAGCCTGCTACACTTAATGCATTATCTAACGCGAAAACATCGGGCCAGAAGATCACGTGCAGCACGAGTGCAGTGTGGGAATGATAGAGCCTGACCACAGCCTATTGACACAACCATTTTGGTGATAAATTTGCTTCTTTCCACTGGCACACCTGCACAGTCAACTAGAGACAGGACCCACCCATGATATCCACTACCACTGTTGCACTAGCATCTCTCGAGAGGCAACTCACCTTGCTACCGTACTGTTGCCAGCTCTCATAGGGAATCTTTTATCTGACAAGCTTTCACACTGAGAAAGATAAATAAATCTCACAAGCATTATTTACAGATTCGGCTCGCGAATGGCTTGGTGTGAGAGATAGAGTCAATCCAACAATGGATCAGCGCATTCCAGCTCTGCAAAATAGTCTATGAGTGAATCGGACAAGAAATGAAGGGTGTCTGAGATCATATTCGACGCAAGTTCAATCCACTAAGACCCTAAGAGTGATTGAGGATCTATAATTGATAAGTGGACCTGAGAGCAATGGATGGTCATTTTCCACTAGCTTTGAGACCGGAGCTTGCTAAATGTGGGTGGGATATAGTTTGCTCCTCGTAAGGTCTTCGTCCCTTACCCGATGAGAGGACGACCCACCAAGCAGCCTCCTGGAAAGAGCTGATCACCTACTCGAACGTATGACTATAAAAGCAGATCTAGGGCAGGCCACACGTATATTGCCAGCCAAGTAACGAGTGGACTGTGGTGGATAGCTGCACTCGAATGCCAGCTGCCCAGATAGTCTTCTCCTCTATGTAGGCAATTAAAGACCCTTATTAGATCGTCCCCTCTCAGTTGTATAGGAATAGCTCGACCTCGAGAGCAGTCCTAGTGAGCCACTTTGGCTTGCTTTAGCTGAACCCCATTCAGGGCATTACGCATCAGAGGGGTTGCTATAGAATGTATCGCTTGTTCAAAGATCACCACTGTATTCTCAGCATTTCCCCCACAATCCATTGATGCTGCTGTAGTAAAGACTTGGTATTCTTGCACCACTTGAGATGAGCTTTTAAATTTCATCCTATCTTCCAGCCAGATTTCCTTACTGGATATCGCTGAGGCATAGTGTATCAATAGTGCTCTGACATTTGATTTTTTACTTTGTTCATTCCTTATTTTCTCATTTTTCTTTCTTAAATGTTCTATCCATGGATTTCTCACCAATTTAATAACTCTCCTATACTAATCTTTGGCTTAGATTGATCTGGTTTCCTGGGGTATCCAAATCTGTGACAGTGATTTCATGCGTCTCTCTCTCCCTCTCTTCATACATCCCCAATTCATCAAGAGTAATATCTGTTGTTTAATACTGTTGAAATATTCTTTAGCCTCTATATGCCAGAGTTTGCATCATATTGCAATTCATTTTTACTACATTTTATTACATTTTTGCAAACACACAAACCAGAAAATAAACACAACGCCAGAAAATATGGGGGAAACACTATTGGAGATAGTGAAAATGTTTGTAAGAAAAAAACCTATGGAATTTCTTATATCTGAAAAAGAAGGCATCTGACAAGAAGTTAGGCTTGTTTTTTCTCTCTTTCCTTAGGTGGTTCACACTGCTAAAATCTTCCCTGTAGTCTGAAATAATGTACTGTCTTTTATGTCAGCAGTGGCACAACCACAAATCTTTCTTGGCATATTTGGACTCACAGTGATTATTGTTTTAGAGGAGACAGGGAAACAGATGTGGAGATAAGCATTTTCTGAAGCCTGAAAGTGTTAGTCAAAGTACAGATGTTTGGGCTTATAAGCTGCACTGTACCAACAATGAACACAAGATCCCATGTGACATAGGCACCCATGTGTTCTTTAATAAGTGTGTGTGTGTGTGTGTGTGTGTGTGTGATATACAAGACCCTTGAAAGCAAGGGATTTAGGGGGGACTTGTGTCTAGGCTCTTGGAGTAGCACTGAGGCTAAGATAGAATTGGATAACATCTAGATGTTTTGGAAAATTAAGTAGTATTTATAGTGACAGTTTTAACCCACTCAGTATTCTTGCCTGGAGAATCCTCCATGGACAAAAGGGCCTGGTGGGCTACAGTACATAGAGGTTGCACAGAGTCCAGGACTGGGGTGGTTAAAACAAACGAGAAATTAATTTCTCACAGTTCTGGAGCCTGGGAATGTCACAAGGATTAGGAGCGGCAAATTCAGTTTCAATGAGCGCTTTTCCTCTGGCTTACGTGGATTAGCGGCCTCTCTCGCTTTGTCCTCTCATGGCCTTTTCTAGGTGCTACGTCGTGTGGGAGAGCAAGTGAGCTTTTCTGATATCCCCATTCTTATAAGGACACTAGAGTTTGTTAGGATAAGGGATACTCATCCTTTATGGATCCTCTGTTGTTACAGTCACTAGGTTGCCGTCCTCGACTCTTCATGACCCCATGGGACTGTGGCATGGCTGGCTTCATATGTCTCCATCACCAATGATCTTCCCAGAGTTTGCCCAAAGTTATTGTCCTGTGAACTGATACCATTCCAATAATATCAGATTCCTCTGTCACCCTCTTCTCCTTCTGACTTCACTCTTAACAAGCATCAGGGTCTTTCAATTTGAGTCAGTGTTCGCATTCAGGTGGCTAAAGTATTGGAGACTTCGATTTAGAGGACTCATTTTCCAAAATACTAGCCTTACCTGGGAGTAAAGGCTTTCATAGTGATAAATTTTTGGGAGAACACATTCAAGCCCATTAAAAGTCCTTGAGTTTTTCTCTGTTCAGAATGAGGTGTCTTATTCTACATTAAGTTTCAGGAATCTGGTGTTTATGAAATGTTAATTTTTCCTAGTTTGTTATTGTTACCATAAGACATCAGATGTTTTTTGCGAGTTTTATATATTTTGTCTATAGACTTATTCCAAGCAAAGGAATACTAGCCTACAGATGTATATGTGTCTACTGATTAGATCCTGATAGGGAGTATGCCTAGGGCATTCAACACATCCTTCCATTTTGCCCTGAATGTATCTAGTTGATTGTTTTTATTTTTTATAATAATTTTATTTATTTAATTTTTGGCTGTGCTGGTGTCTTCGTTGCGGAGTGGAGTTTCCTCTATGCAGTAGGGGAGCAGGGGAAAGACTCTATAGTTGCAGTGCCATTGGCTTACTCATTGTGGTGGCGTCTCTTGTTGCGGAGCCTGGGCTCTAGGGGCCAAGGCTTCTTTAGTTGTATACCCCCCCCCCCCCCCACCCCCCCCCCCCCCCCCCCTATAATAGAACGAGGGCTCAATGGTATGGTGGGTTCCCAGGTTCTTGGAGCACAAGCTCAAATAGTTGTGGCGTATGGGATTTGTTTGCTTCCACAGCAATGTGGGATCTTCCTGAATCAAAGATTCAAACACATATCTCATGCCTTGGACAGGTGTGGATGCTTTACCACTGAGTATATCTAGGGAAGGCCATGCGATTTTTTTTTTAACCTACGGCCGTTTTTACGGAGTTGTCCCTGGGTAACAGTAACTTGGTGTTGCAACAGGTCAGGATACGAACTTGAGCAACTGAACAAGAAACAGGTGTAAACTACTTATTCAGTCAGTGCTTGGTCAGAGGTTGTGTTTAAGCTCCTTGTGTCAGTAGTAAAGATTATGCTAAGAGTGATTTTGGGGTCTGTGTATAGCTAAGTGAATCCTTTATCTTATATGGAAAGAAAACAATGGCACAATGTAAAGCGCTGTGAGTAAGTTTTTATTCAGTGTTTTACTGAGGAATGTATCCAAGGAAAATTGTCTTCTCTGTAGCTCTGATGAGGTCAGAGCTCTGAAGAGGTTAGGAACAGAAGCCAGGATCATATATGATTTTGACTAAGGATACGTATGGTTTAAACCAACCTAGACAGCATATTAAAAAGCAGAGGACATTACTGCTTGCCAACAATCGGTCCTTCTAGTCAGGTTTTTCCAGTGAGTCATGTATGGATGCATGAAGAGTAAGAAGACCTAAGAACAAACTATAAAGAAAGCTGAGTGCTGAAAATTGAAGCTTTTGAAGTGTAGTGTTGGAGAAGACTACTGAGAGTTCCCTGGGACTGCAAGTAGATCCAACCAGTCCATCCTAAAGGAGATCAGTCCCTGAGTGTGTTCATTGGAAAGACTATGTTGAAGCTGAAACTCCATACTTTGGCCCCTGATGCTGAAGAACTGACTCATTTGAAAAGACCCTATGCGGGGAAAGATTGAAGGCAGAGAGGAGAAGGGCATGAAACAGAGGATAAGATGGTTGGATGGCATCGCTGACTCAATGGATATGAGTTTGGAGTAAGGCTCCTGGAGTTGTTGATGGACAGCGGAGGACTGGCATGCTGCAGTTCATGGGGTCGCAAAGAGTTGGACATGACTGAGTCTACTGAACTGAATTGAATGAGGGAATTATATACACTGTGATTCAGCACACATTTCAGTAAAAACTTATTGCTAATCATGAGGGCTTTCCCTGGTGGCTCAGATGTAAAGCATCTGTCTGCAGAGTGCAGGAGACTTGGGTTTGATCCTTGGGTCGGGAAGATCCCCTGGAGATGGCAACCCATTTCCAGTACTCTTGACTGGAAAATTACCATGAACGGAGGAGCCTGGTAGGCTACAGTCCATGGGATCGCAAAGAGTCGGACACGATCTGAGCATCTTCATGGAGAGTCATGAGGAACAGGTATTTCAGTTAATGATTTAATTTTTTTTACTGTATGAGAAAATGTAAGAATCTGGGTTGATTGAACATCTTCCTTATCTAGACTTCAGGGACCTGTTTTTCTCGATATACAGATGTGCCTCATCCAGTTTTTTCATCCTGAATTCTTTTCAGGGTTTGTATGTTGGTCAGCAATGGCAGTGGCTTATGACTTAAACCCTTGTAGAAACAAATAATGGGCAAACATATTCTTTGTTTTTCTTTATTTTACACCCTTCAAAAGCCTGTTCCATGCCTTTCTCTGATTCTAAAGTGGCATGCAGCCTAGCATATGCACACAGTCTTCCTGACCTTCACCAATTGTGGATGATTCCAGGAGGGCTATGACTGGTTGTCTTTCCCCCGGTTTCTCTTCAATAAAACTTGTGACTGTTCTGACATTTTTCCTTGTGTTAGTGCTACGAGGGTTGAAAGGGCCAGCCTCTTCTCGATTATCCTCCACCACAATCTCCATCGTTTTTGACAATGTTTATAGTCATGAATGGAATTTTCTGCTACCTTTTCCACCCCTTTCCCAGCACCACCTCACAGAGCAGGAGTGTCTCTCAAGTAAAAGCAGGTCCCTGCCTTCAGCTCTCTGCAGTGATTCAGGCTCTTCCCAGGAGAAAAGGCAGACTATAAGGATGAAGAATTGTACCTGGCAGCTCTGCCTGAGGCATTGACTTCCCTTTGTCTCAGGGACAGCCCTGAGTGCTTGCCACTGACCAGGTGTTGCTGATCCACAGTGCTTTCAATTCTGTGGTAAAGGGAACAAGGCTCTGGTTTTAGTTTGTTTCTGGTAATTACCCCCTCTTGATCTTTTCCTGTTTAATCAACCAGCATTTGGAAGTGATGAATTCAAAGTAGGATGAATCTGATTGTTGTGTACAACTGAAAACTCCCTTCTATCCAGAATAAGCCCATTTGTTTTGTATTTTATGGGGGTTTACCCTGTCTTGAAGTGGGGAATAGTTGTCAAACTCAGCAAGATGGGTGTGTACCTTGATTGTGAACTAGGTTCATTGTTTCTTTGGACTTGCTAAGGTTTGCTTTTACAGGTGCCATTTGTATTTTATCTTTCTGTTTTTAGAGGATGGCAAACAGCTTTTGTCTGTTCCTAAGTAAGTCTTCTGGGCACATTCTGGAAAAAAATAGTCTGAATTTACAGCTATGAACCTATGACTAAGAACAAAAAAAAATAAGAGGAAATGAGGAAAATCTTTTGAAATTCCAAAACTAGTTCGTTTTTGCACATGCAGTTAAGAGAAACCTTGCTTGATAAAACACCTTTTTTATAGCCATTCATGACCCTAAGAGAACAAAATTATTTTGCCCCACCTCATGATCCATTCCTGCCCTCCTCAGTTCTGTTTTTTTATGACCTAGGAGGCCAATCCTTCTGGATTATACCCCCAGGCTTCGTTTCTGGAGTCTCTTTGGGTTTGACCAAATGAAGTACACTGACAGACATTTGGAGGGCAGAGAGAGCAGACAACATATTTCTTTCTTGCTCACTCCCCAATTTGGGCTGTGTTTTATTAACAGTGATTACCAATAACTTTATTGTTAGTGATGGACCCAAGACTTCATCTCCTGCCAGAAGGTACCTTTTCTAGGGCTATAGCTCTCACCAGGCTCCAGTTTTTGTTTTGTTTTTTAAAGGCTCTTGCTTCTTTAGGCTTGGGTAACAGCTTCCTGCTATTGCTAGTCTCTGGGTATCTCAAAATCCCTAATTTGGTCTCTTAATCTTGCACATATCTCTTTGAATAGTCCCTAATTCAAGTTTCTTGAACCAGCCGAGTTGGATTCTTTTTCCTGCTGGGAATCTATGCTGATAAAGATGTGCTGATATAAGGCCTAGATCTATTACCGCTATTTTGGTTCCATCAGAGTGGTCAGCTCAAGGGTGAAGCTTATATGTAAGTAAGGGCAAGACAGAGGATATTAATCAAATTGTACTTGAAGCCATATATCTTCTGAATACAGCTTATTGAAGTAAGAACAGTTAGATACTTCTTCAATATCATAAAAATATATATGAACTTCTAACAAGAAGTTCTTCATGCTTGAGGAATAAATACTAGAAGCATTCCCATAAAAATCAGGAAGAAGACAAGGCTGTTAGTTTTCACACAATTATTTAATTAATTAATTTTAACTGGAGGATAACTACACTATTGTGATGATTTTTGCCATACATCAACATGAATTGGCCTCAGGTACACACGTTCACACAATTATTTAATATTGTTCTGGAAAATACTAGTTAATACAATCACCCCAAAAGGAAGAAACACAGTATTTATATTGGAAAGGAGGCAAGATTATCATTACTGCAAATGAAACAAACCTGAGAGAATCAATTAAAAACTGTTTGAAACTTTAGGAATTCCATAAAGAGGCTTGTTATAAAATCACTATGCAAAAAAACAATCACATGTAGGATATTCAATTTCTAACAATCAGGAAAGGTAAGCTACCTAAGAATAAACTTTTAAAATATGCAAAATATATATTCATTCACCCAAGTATTTACTGATAAACTACAGTGTGCTAAGCAATGTTTTAAGAGTTATGTTTTTTATGATATTCATATTGAAAAGGAGGCAAGATTATCATTACTGCAAATGAAACAAAGCTGAGAGAATCAATTAAAAACTATTCAAAACTTTAGAAACTTCATAAAGAGGTTGCTTATAAAATCACTGTGCAAAAAGCAATCACTTTCATATATAAAAATAAAACAGCATGTAAGATATTCAATTTCTAATAATTATGAGGAAAGATAATCTACTTAAGAATAAAGTTTAAAAATATGCAAAATATATTCATTCACACAAGTATTTACTGATAAACTACAGTGCACCAAGCAATGTTCTAGTTTTTTTGTTTATACTTTTTAATTTGTAAAAAAACACATTTCAAAATAAAAACAAAATCCCATATCATACAAATGTTTATAATGATTAATTTATCTAAGCAACACACATACATGTTCAGTTGTAAAATGTTAACTAAATTTCTGTGACAAATATGCTTTTTTAAATACCAAGAACATTATAGAGTTAACAAGAGTCTACAGATAATCTAGTAGTCAATGAGTTTTTCTTAAGTCTTCACTTTAATGCTGTTGTTTCAGCACAGGTAAGCAAGCAGTCTTTTCATATGCTGAAACACTGGAATCTTTGGTTGCTACCGTCGTTATCAGCTGCCTTGCAAATAAGAAGCCAACCATTTAAAAAATGTTTTAAGTGAACAATTGTGGACCCCAGGGATGAACAGACCTTAAGAATGCACAATTGTGAGCATTTACAACCATCTCAACTGTGGCAGAAGACTGTTCATGCCCTGCTTCTGAAACGAGATCTCAAAGCAACATAGCTGAAAATAAACAATGTTAAGAAAAAACTGGCATATGCACAATTTCTCCACCAACTTGTGTGTGAACCATTTACTTTTCCACCTGAAAGAATGCAATAGAAAACTGGACAACACGTTTCACAATCTCATTAACATTCACAATTACAGCGGCTACAAACTCAGCACACCACATCGCCCCAATGCTGACCAGAGCCAGTTTATACTGAAATTACGTTATTTACCCAAGTGAACGTTTGTCCACAACACTGGCCAGTGTACATATGAACGAAAATTTCTAGATTTGGGGAGAGAACATGCTGCTCCGATCACCTTACTCTGCTTCTTCTGTTCCTTGACTCATGCTTACAAACCTTTTCATGTTACTATTTTTTTGTCAGTTTGCTTGCTGTAGGGGTGGGGGTTTGGCCTGCTGACCCTGCCCACTTGAAGAGGCTGCCTGCTGTGCTGCTCTCTACTTTAATATTATCCAATCAAATATGTAGTCATATTCGTAATTCAGGGTCCTGAAAAGAGTGCGGAAAAGCTGCCTCAGGTACGTGTAATCCGGGGCTTCCTCAAAGCGCAGTGCACGACAATAGTTTAAGTATGTAGCAAATTCTGCAGGAAAATCCGTTACATAAAGCTTCAACAGGTTGTGGCCATCTTCTTTTCGAAAATCTTTTCGTATTTTTGCTTCATTGTTTCAGCCTTTATTCCTTGCCATGGCAGGCTGCTTTTATTAAAATACATCAAAGTATATCCTAATGATTCCATGTCATCTCGGCGACTCTGTTCAATACCAAGATGTGTATTGAGGCTGCATACCGAGCAGTACAGTGAGACCTTTATCTTCCCTGTATGGTGTATGTGTTGCTTTGTCCTGCTGTCTCTGTACCTTTTGGCCAAACCAAAATCAACAAGGAATAACTGGTTTGAGCTTAGGTGGGAAGCTGGGTCCTGAGAATGTACTATCAGTCATGCCCCTTTTTCCTCTTCCTTCCTTGACACTCTAAACACACATTACAGCGAGGCCCAGCACCATTAGGAAGTTATCTGGTTTAATATCTCTGTGTATAAAATTCTTTTTATGCAAATATTCGATTCTACTGATCATATGGTCAGCTAACATAAGTACAGTTTTCATTGTGAACCGTCTTGAACAGAAATTGAAGAGGTCTTCGAGGCTGGGGCCAAGAAGATCCATGACTAGCACATTATAGTCCTTTTTCCTGACCCATACCACCATATGCGGGGAATGCCAACCCCACCCTGAAGAAGCTTATAGAGTCTGCTCTCATATAGCAACAGGGGCTGCCTCGCTTTCTGAGGTTCTAGCTTCACTGCCACTTCCTCACCGTTGGTGATATTGATCGCCAAATAGACGTTCCGAAAGAGCCAGACCCAATCTTTCTTACCAGCTTATATTTCCCTCCAGCAATGAATTCGTCCCTGGAGTCACTGATGCTCGCCATTCTGAGAGGACCAAAGATAGAGGCTGGGGGGCTAAGCCGGACACCTCTAAGGGGAGGATAGAGGCCTCGAGGGGCTCGATTCCACCGAGCAAAGCAGCGGAAGGTGGCAGGAAACAGAAACCACTGGCTCATTTCTCGGCGTTACAGACCCCCAAAATCGGCCAAGAACCGGATCCACTGCTGCTGTCAGTTTCTTTCGGCAAAGCTGCTGATGGTTGAGGGGGTTCTCGAGGTTACCAGGTTTCTGGTGGTCGCCACCTCTGCCTCACTTTCTTGGTGAAAAAGGGGAATGCCACTGAGTTAGGGCCGTGAAACCGCTGCCACCGGGCTCGAGGGACCTCCGTCACAACACAAACGCCACCATTCTTGCTATAGTCCGGCACCAGCCACAAAAAAATGTCGGCAGCTCCCAGAAGCCTCTTCAGAGCAGAGCATTCTGGGAAAGGAATCCAGGAGTCTTGTATTTTTAATGTATATACATTCTGCGGGAAAATAAATGAAGGCAAATAACTAGAAAAACTGGGTTCCCAAGTGGAAAAATATTCTTTTCCCCAGAAACTTATTTATATTGTAACTTCATTTAGATTCCCCAGAAACTTATTCATCTTATAACTGGAAGTTGGTACCCTTTGACTAACAGTCCCTATTTCCCTTTCCTGCAGTCCCTAGCAACCACCATTCTATTCTGTTTTTATGAATTTGGCTTTTAGGTTCCACATATAGTAACCATCCATGTTGTCAAAAATAGCAGAATTTCCTTCTTTTCTATGGCTGAATAATATTTCATTATACATATAAAAAGTAAGCTACTTAAGAATTAACAGGTTCCTTTTCTCCACATCCTCACCAATACTTTGTTATCGCTTTTTTTTTAATAATAGCCATTCTAACTGATGTGAAGTGGTAACATTGTTTTTAATGCATGGCTTTATTGGAGCCTCTGCAGCAGCAGCGAGCAGCAAGAACAAACAATAGATTCCCTTGCTTGCTCGCTCCCTGAGGGGGAGGTGAACTTGTTCCTTACATGGGGTGAGGGTAGGGGGTGTGTTCAGGGGTTGGGCCAGAGATGTGGCTTAGGTGGTTTCTAGGGGGCATGCTCAGTACCCTGCTTTTACTCCCAACACCCTGTTTTTGCTCCACGCTCTTCAAAACTGGCAGTTGAGTTTTTTTGTCTGTATCTTTTGTCCACAATTTACCCCGACTGTGTATTCTTGCAGTTACTTTTAGTCTCACAGTTTCTTTGTATTGAGCGGTTGCTCTAAGAGAGGTATGTCTAGGTGCAAGCATTGCAGCACTGCAGCAAAAGTTCTCAGGTCCCTGCATGTCCCTTTCCCCTCTGAGAGACTCCACACCCTTATTCTTAATCGGTAAGGGACTTTACTGTCTCTTCTGACACTTCTTCCAACTGGATGGGGGCAAACAGACCCTAGCCTACCCTAGAGGTGTAGAAGTCCCTCAATTACTGTTCCAAGGATCTGTAGGGACCTGGGCCAACTCTGCTGGAATAGGTTGAACTCCTTGAACCATCAAGAGCCTTACTTCAAGCTTTGGATCCTAGAAGACACAAACTTACAAAACTTAACCAAAATGTTAAACAAACAAGTGCTAAAAAAAGGAGAAGAACTGTAATAGCCATTAAAGGGCCTAGAAAGGGAAGGAACCAGGTTAACTTTGGCAGGGTTCCTTAACTGTTGACCAGACAGTGGAAGTGACAGAAACCATTCTGCTTAGGTATATATTTTTGTTAATCTCAGGGTTAAAGTTTAACGTATTTATCTATTTTAGAATGGAAGATCTGAACTTGTTGGTCCCAGGAGTCCTCCCTTAGACTGAAAAGTCTTAGTCACATGTTTACAACAGTAGGGAAGACAATAGAGCACTAGAGAAGATATCTTTATAAATCAATATGACTGATTTGCTGAAAAGAAAAGCATTATAAAAAAATGAAAATCTCCTGCCAGAAATCTTTTTTTTTTTTTCAGAAATCTTTTTATACTTTGTGAGATCCAAGAGAACAAACTAGAGAACCAGTTTTCAGTTTTCACCCATATTGAATAGTGAGGGATGGTGGTTAATTGCCTGCTGAAATCAAGTGGCTTGTTGAATTTTCTCAGTGTTGGTTTCTACCTGATATGGGCATCAGGGTTGCTTTTTTTCTGGGAAACCCTGGTGCCCCAGGTTCAAGGAAAAATTAAGGACTTCAATAGTATTCTGATCTGAGGCCTCAATGGCAGGGATGCATATTAATATGTCCTCTTCATACTACAGAATGACCCCTTCTTTTAGGTGCATTTCCCTCACCCAGGGCCTAGGTAAACAAGTGTGGCCTGTCCTGAAAACTCTGAGGCAATACTGTACAATTATATTGGCCAGAGTGGGGGTTAGTCCACTTGAAGGCAAATAAGATACTGATTGTGCGTGACTGAACTGGGATGCAAAAGAAGGCATCCTTGAGGTCTGAGCACAGTAAAATTATTTGGCATCTCTAGGAATCTGGACTAATACATTATAAGGATTGGCTGCAGGTGTTCAATAAGGACCACTGCATCGTTTACTGCTCTAAGGTCTTGTACCATTCTATATTCCCAATTTGGTTTAACTGGCAGAATAGGGTATTGCATGGAGATGAACAAAGGTACTAAGAGGTGATGTTTTATGTAATTATCTATGAGGGATTGACAAACCTTTTTTTTCTTCCAACTTTATGGGATCCTGTCTCGTTAGGATAAGCCAACTTATGGCTCTTAAGGATCTAATTTTTAAGATTGGACATTTATTGCCTTCCCAGGGAATCCTTTGTCCCAAACAGCAGGGTTTATGCATTGTAGAATATGGCTGTGAATAGCACCTTGCTCTTCCAACTGGTCTGTCTTAGAGTCAAGAAAAGGGACTGCTCAGGGCCACCCTCCTTATCATAATATGGCTCCTAATAATACATGGATCCAGAGGTCTTCCCTAGTAGTGGAAGTAGGGTACTCAGGTACAACTAAAAAGGAATGTGAGATCAAACACTGTTCAAACTGGCAAGTGAGAGGCCCAGTGAAGTAACAGGAATGGAGTCTTTCCATCAACACCAGTCCACAGTAGGGCTTTTGAGGGAAAGATGCTCAGTAGCAAGAGATTTCAGAGCAGAGTAAGTGGCTCCTGCATATATTTTAAAATTGAATTTCTTACCTTCCATGTTGGGCTTCCTTGGTGGTTCAGTGGTAAAGGATCTGCCTGCAACGCAGGAGACTCAGAAGACTTGAGTTCAATCCCTGGGTCGGGAATGATCCCCTAGAGAAGGAAATGGCTACCACTAGTAGTTTTGCCTGGGAACACGCATGGACAGAGGAGCTGGCAAGCTACAGCTCATGGGGTCACAGAGAGTTGGACACAACAACTGAAGTGACTGAGCATACACTGCCATGTCAGAAAGAACCACCAAGGCTCCTCAGTGGAGGTACACATCTAGTTGGGGGTTGCCACCAGAATCCCTGGGCCACCTCGTCATCCGCAGCATGGCCTTATCAGGAGCAGGGTCTCTTTTCACCCTCACGAACTGGGGACAGTTCTACTTCTAATGGGGGACCTGTTTGTTTGCAGGCTGGGCATGGACCAGGGGTTTCTTTTTGGTACTTTGGGGCTCAATGGCCAGTTGACTTACATCTGAAGCATTCTTCCTTGCTGGTTTAGCTATGAAGGTGGATGGTTAAACTTCCTCGGCCCTTGGGCTGTCCTGAGGGTTGCAATGCATGAGCTAACAGC
>JAJLRB010002376.1:0-18022 GCA_020976825.1 Odocoileus hemionus
AAGTCTCACCCATTTTTCTCAATTTGCGGCAGGAACCGGGAAAAATTCACAATTGGTCTTTGGACGCCCTTAAAAACACGATTTTTTTTCAGGAAGTCAGACTCATGTCTATTGCGGGGGCACCTCGAATTCTATTGAGCTTGGCGGGGCAAAAGGGGATGACTTTTTACGTGAGACTTGAACCCGGGTTTCCCTTTCATTCCCCACATGATTGTCGGATTCAAAAAAATTTTTTTAAGAGAATCAGGCTTTTTGTCCTTGACACATTGAACACAAGTTCCTCTCAATTTTCAAGGGAGATGTGGGGCCTCCTGGAAATGGGGCAGGAACCGGGTTTTTTTTAAAGTCACACAGGGGATTCAACACCCCTTTCATTTTGGGAGAAGAAAGACTACCTCATTTTCAAGTCACTGGGGGGAAATTGGCCATATTTTCCGCCGGGCATCTTGGTGTTCACCACTTGAGGCAGCAAACCAGGTTTTCCCTCCCAACCTAAGCAAAAAGGGGCCCCGTTCATGTTTGTGAAATTGCATTCCTTTTGAGTAAAAAAAGGAACACTCTCACTCGAATGATTTGGGGTCCGGGGGCTTTCTGATTTGGGGGCTAATTTTTGGTGTTCCCGCTGGACTAATTTTACTTTTCTATAGCAACCAAGAAATATCTTGTATGTTAGCATTTTATAGACATTGAACATTTTTAAAAATCATATTATATTGTACTACGCCCTTTTCACCCAAAATAAAAATTTTAATTCAAAAACACCAAAATCTTTTCATCCTTCTGCAAGAAAATCCCCTTGTAAAATAACCAATGTTCAAAAAATTTAAACGTTTTAAAAATCCAATTCATTTAAAAATGACCCACCACCAAAAAAATTTACTACTATTTTAAAGCACAACTCCCAACCTGGGTCCCTGATCTTAAGAGATCATCCCAGATTAAGAGAATAAAAAATTTTCAAAAATAGAATTCTTTTTAATAGAGCTTTTAAAAAGTTTCTCTCCGTATAAACTTAAATTTTATATATATAAAAAAAAAAATATATATAAAATTTATATTTAATATAAAACATTCCATTTTTTGGGACAATCTATTTTTTACCCCAAAAAAAGGCATAAAAAAATATTAAAATTTTGATGTCTCAAAAAAACTCTAATAGACTAAAAAAAAAATTATATGAAATCACTTTCCCAAAATTTAAAAAAATATTATACCAAACTTAAACACCCTTCAGTTCATGAAAACCAATCCAAATAAGCCCTTTAACCCCACACATCAAAAAACAAAAACATACATTGAAACTTAAAAATTTTAGATACATAGTTTAAAGTATGGGAAAAGCTTTTCATCTAGCTTAAAGATTAATGTAACTTTTCATTGGGTTTCCAACAAAGAGACTTTTGGGTGTTGTGACTGCTGCGGGGAAACTTTTGGGAGCACCCAGGCGGGCTTGCAAGAAAATTTTGAGATTTTTTTAAAATTTTTTAATTTGGGCCTTTTTTAAAGTTTAAAATTTAATTATATTTTTATAATAATGTTTTCTTTTGCTGAATATTGGAAGGGCAGAATTCCCTTTTAAAATGGCAGAATACACCCTTAATAAAGCCAAAAGGGGGGCAGAGATAAATTTGGGAAATATTTTTTTCCTTTTTTTGGCTGCCATTTTAACATTTCTTTCCCCGGCCCATATTTATAATCAAAACTGTTTTATGGGAAACAAAGGAATTTTTCAACTACTGTTTGAAGGCAAGCCCTATTCTTTGACATGAAACCAAAAATCCCCAAAAAAAAAGAAGTGGTATGAAAAGAAGAAAAATAATGTGACGGCCAGATTTTTAACCCAAGCCTTAGTATTTCAGTCCTCAATGTCCATGATCACTCCACCCGAAAGCCGTATACCATGTCCCTGTTTTTTGGAAAACTTTTACGGAGTCCTTTTTTTGGGGACCGGAACCTTGGGGCAAGATGGCAACAGAAAGAAAAGAAGAAGAGGCTGATACCCCTTTGTTTACACAAAGGCCCAAACCCCTTGCCTTGACACAGGGCTTGCACACCCCCAAGGGTACCGGGCACCCCTTGATGGCCCTTAAAACCCCGGGCAAAAAGTAGCACGACGGCTCCACCTTCAGAAAGTCCCAGAAAAAATGGAGAGGAGAGAAAAAAACAGAGAGAAAAAAAAAAAAAAAAAAAAACCGAAACAAGCTCAACAACAAAGGTGTTTTAAGATTTTTGTAAATATTACAGGGCAGTACAGGAAACTTCTTTCGGAAGATAAGTTAAAAACCCAAAACAAACTGCAAGGGTTTCCCCAAAAGAAACAAAAAAAATTTTAAGTCAAAAGGGTCAGGAGAAAATCCATATCTCAAAAGGGGAAGGGCCTAAGCAGTTTTGTTTTAAAAGAGTTCCTGCTGAATTTGGGTGTTCCTCGGGGGCTTTGGAGGGTGTTCTCGGGGTTCCCCCCTGTTTTGTTTATAAGACAAAACATTTCCCTGTGTTGGATGGGAATTCGAGTTGCTCGACACATGAAGGGAATCGACTCATCTCGAGTTGATTTTAAACACGGAGCCCTTTCCTGTTGCGCGGTGACATCAGGGTCCCTCTAACTTCGACAGTGTTTTTGGGGGACTCCTGAAGTTCCACCAAAAGTCCAGACCCTTTCTGTTTGAGGGGGAACACAATTTGCTCTCATAAATTTCGGGGGAATGGGGGCCTAATCTGGCACTGGGGGGAAGTCCGTGGTTTTCTCGATTGCGGGGGGAAACCCCCGGGTATACTCCGTGTAGACTGGTGCCCTTCAAAACTTGTGTCATTCAGCGATGTCGGGACCATGTCATTACCAGAACCACGGGATTCTCCCGAGTCTTGCAGGCAATAGGGACCCTCTTAGTTGAACTTGGGGCCTGGGTTTCCCTTTCCAGTCCCACATTAATTTTGGGGATTAATAAATTTTCAATGGGACCAGGCATTTCTCTTTGGAAGCACTGAACCCCACACCTCCAAATTTCAAAGGATTGGGGCCCCCTCCTTCGAGAGAAGGGGGGAACTATTTATTCCTAAAGACTCCACAGGGGTTTCAGACATACCTTACCTTTGAAATGAAAGAGGGTCCTGCTTTAAAAATCACTGCAGAAAATCCGGCATTATTTCGAGTCAGAGCACTCGGTGTCCATTACACTTGGGAGTAAACTCGGGGTCTCTTTTACATTCCATAGCCGAAAAAACCCCGCCTTGAGGCTGTAGAAATTGGCATTAAATTATTTGCCCCAGGGAATCATCCTACCCCAGATTTTTGTGTACACGGACTTGTCTCGCTTTTGTTTGCAACTGTTTTCCTCTAAGTTGGGACGGTTTCCCCCCCGTTTTATCCCGGATTGATTAAGGAAAACAAGACACTTTTTTTTGTTTGACGTTGACGGGGAAAAAAAGGACCAATTCGGGGGATTCCGGCCTCGTCTCGAGATGATTTGGGGGTATACGGACTTTCAATGCTTGTGGTGACTTCTGGTCCCCTATACATGTGTCAGGTTCTTGGGACTCTCTGGAGCTTCTAAAGGGAAGTAAACCCCTTTTTTCTTTTTCTCTTTTATTTTTTCTCCTTTCTTTTTGACGAAACACAAATTTTCTCTACATTTTATAAGGGGAATGGGCCTCTTCTCACAGTGCCGGGAAGTTTAAATTTTTTTTCTCGTGTTGCAGCAAGAACCAGGGGAATGTCTCGAGTTAAGTTTGGGGATGGCCCCTTCAAACCTCGGTTTGTTCACACACAACTCCGCATTTTGCTTGGGACACCTTTGGTAAAAATCGTCAACGCTTGGCAGCGCATTAGGAGCCTCTTGAAGGAGGCGTGAACCCAGGTCCCTTTCCAGTTCCCCAAGTGAATGGAATTCCGCCTTTTAACAACACCGTCTTTTTGGAAACATTGAACCTTAAAAACAGGGTTTCTTTCGCGTTTTTAAAAAGGATTACCATCTCGCGAATAGGCGGTAAATGGGTTTTTCTTGGGCCCAGGGGGGATTCAACATCCCTTCATCTTGGAGATAAAGACGAGCTCAACAAGTCCCCTGCAGGAATCCGGCCTTTTTCCAGTCAGGGCACTTGGGGTGTCCTTCTTTTTGAGTCAGCATCTCAAAATTCCCCTCACATACTTACTGCTGAAAGATGCCTCATCAAAAGGCTGTGAATGTTTTCATTCCTCTTGATAGATCCCTGGAATCCACTCTCACCTGAGATGATTTTGGGGTACACGGACCCCTTTCGGGTGCGGGGTGACCCGGGGCCCCCTTTTAACTTTGTGAAGTGTTCTCCGGGATTCTCGGGTGATCCATCCAGAAGCCAGGCCCTTTTCGTGTTTGATGGGGAACAAGGTTTTTCTCTGCACCCACTGCAGGCAACGACCTCACAGCCGCAGGGGGAAGCTCGCCTTTTTTTTTTTCCGAGTTGCGGCGGGAACAGGGGGTATTCTCGGTTGGGACTTGGATGGCCCTTAAAAATTCGATTTGTTCACGAAGTTAGGCCCATTTCTATTTTGGGGGGACCCTCAGTTTCTCATCGAGGCTTGGCGGGGAATGGGGGATGCCTCTTTAGGTAACATAACCCGGCCCCTTTCACCCCAAGGTTTGTGGGATTCCTTTAAATTTTTAAGAGGATCAGCTTGGCCCTTTTGGAGCTTGAAGTCCAATTTTCCTCTCGAAATTTAAAGGGGGGTGTGGGGCCTCTGCAAGAGGGGGGGGTGGTACTGGGGCTTCTCTAAACTCCACAGGGAATTCACACTCTCTTCATCTGGAGTGAAAGACTACCGCATTTGAGTACTGGGGGGAAACCCGGCCCATATTTCACACCCATCTCGGGTTCTTTCCAATTTGAGGTAGCAAACTCAGGGTCCCTCTCACATTCATACGACGAGGGCCTCCTGTTCAGGTTTGGGAAAATTTTCATTCCTCTTGAGTCAAAAAAAAGGGAATCACATCTCCGACAGTTTTGGGGACCAATCTTTTTTAAATTTGGTGTGCTAAATTTGGGTGTTTCTCTGGACATATCTTACTTTTCTTTAGAAAACCAAAGAGATATCTTAAATTTACTTTTTAAGACCCTTTTTTAACATATTATAAATCAATTATATTGTAAAACTCCACCCCAACCCAAAATATATATTTAATTCATTAACAGCTCAAAATCTTTTCAGCTTTTCTGAAAGAAATTCCCCTTTTAAGAAAAAACCAATGTTCAGAAATTAACGTTAAAAAAATACAAATTCATTTGAAATGACCCACCTTTCAACAAACTTCACATTGATTCACACAACTCCAGCAACCTGATCCTCTGATCAGAACAACTTCAGATTTTAGAGAAAATCGATTTATCAAAAAAAAATTCTTTTTAATAACTTACAAAAGTTTTCATTTCACCTATAAATTTATATTTATATAAATTTATACTTATAAAATAATTTTAATATAAAATTTTTCCCTTTTTGGACAATTGATATTACCCCCCAAACCCAAAGCAAAACAAAATATTAAAAATTTGATGCTCAAGAAAATCTCTACTAACAACAAATAATTATATTGAAATCACATTCACAATTAAATAAAAATTATAAAACCCAACTTTGAACACCCCTTTAGTTCTTTAAAAACGAAACCAAAAAGAGCCCTTTTAAATCCCACTATCTAAAAAAAAAAAAAAAAAATACATTAAACTTAGAAATTTAGATACATTTATATTAGAATGGAAGAAGCATTACTATCAGCTTAAAAAGTTTAATGTAACTTTTCTTAGGCCCACAAAGCGACTTTTTTGGTTTGCAGTTGGCAGAGGAAAAATTTGAGCATCAGGAAGGGCTTGCAAAAATATTTTTTAGGTATTTTTAATGTTTTAATTGAGCCCTTTTGTAATGTTTTTAAACATTTAATTTTTAGTTTATAATAAGTGTTTTGTCTTTGGTGAATATTGGGAAGGGCTAGAATATACCTTTTATGGCAGAATTACAGCCCTTAAAAAAAGCGCATAGGGGGAGAATCCAATTGGAATATTTTTCCTTGTTTGGGGCTGCTCATTTTAACATTTTTTTTTGAAACCGGGACCCTATTTTATAAGTCAAAAATGCATTTTTGAGGAAAAAAAATATTATGTCAACTACTGTTTTGGGGAAAAAACCCCACATTGACATGAAAACAGAAGTCCCTAAATGTAAAGAATGGGTATAAAGTAGAAAATTAAAGTGGCGGCCACCTTTTACCCAAACCTTAGTATTTACAGACCTCAATTTCCATGAGTCATCCACCCATATAAACCCATATACCAGTGTCCCTGTTCTTTGCCACATTACTGGATCCCCTTTTAATGGACAGGGAAACCTTTGGACGGAGTTGGCGATCAAAAGTAAAAGAAAAGGAGGCGAATCCCCTTGGTTTTAAAAAAAAGGGCCAACATTTTCCCCCACACAGGGGGTTGCATTACCACCAAGGTACCAGGGACCCCTTGAGTGGGGCTTAGAACCCGGCAGAAAAGGGAGCACACACTCCCCACGCCCCAGAAAGTCAGCCCGAAAAAGAAAGGAGAAAGAAAAAGAGACCCAAGGGGAAAAAAAAAGACACGGGACCTAAACTCTAACGGGAAAAAAGGTCCTTAAGATTTTTGTATGAGTAAAACAGGCTGCAGTAACGGAAAATTCTTTCGGGAATGTATTTTTAGCAAAACCAAACAAACGCAACGGTTCCCAAAGAAAAAGGAAAATGTTAGCACAAGTAGGGGAAAAATCCAATCTAAAAGAAAGGGGAAAGGGTCTAAATTTTTTTTAAAGAAGGGTTGCTGAACTTGTGTTCCCCTGGGCTTTTAACGGGGTTCTGTGATTCCTGTTTTTTGGTAAGGAAACAACCCCTTTTCGGTTTTAACGGGGGAAATTCGGGATGGGTCTGGCACAGCGGAAACGGACTCATTTGAGTTTGATTTGCAAACCGGAGCCCTTTCCTTTGCTGCGGGGAATCAGGGGCCCTCTAGACTTCTGCATGTTTCTTGGGGGCTCTCTGAAGTTCCACCAAAAGTCCAGACTCCCCTTTATATTTGTGGGAACCGGGGTTGCTTGCACCAATTTAAGGGGACGGGCCCAATCTGGGAGCAGGGGGGGAAACTCGTGGTTTTTCTCAAGTTTCGGGGGGGAAACCGGGTATAAATCCTCGGTGGACGTGGGTTGGGCCCACAAACCTTTTACAAACAGCATTCAGGGCTCATTCTAGTTTTCCCGAACACATCGGATTCTCCTCAGTAGGCGGCAATAGGGAGCTCTTTATTAACTTGGGGCCCCCCGGTTTCCTTTCCGGGGCCACATTGATATTGGGGTTCCTATCAATTTTCAATAGGACACAGGGACTTCTCTTTTGAAACACGAACCCCAAATTCCTTTCTAATTTTCAAAGGATTGAGGCCTCCTTCAAGAGAGGTGGGGGCTTTCTTTCCTAAAACCCACAGGGGGTTCAGACATACCTCACCTTGTGAATGAAAGACGGGCCTGCATTTAAATCACTGCAGGGGAAACTGGGATTTTTTCGAGTC
This sequence comes from Odocoileus hemionus, assembly GCA_020976825.1. Taxonomy (NCBI): domain Eukaryota; kingdom Metazoa; phylum Chordata; class Mammalia; order Artiodactyla; family Cervidae; genus Odocoileus; species Odocoileus hemionus. The sequence continues at coordinate 7,552 of JAJLRB010002376.1, forward strand.
AGGGAACCCCGGGGTCCATTACACTTTGGGGGGGCAAAATCAGGGTTTTCTTAAATTTCCTTTAGCGAAAACTCCTCGCCTTGAGGGGCTGAAAATTTGGCATTCATGTGATCACCCCCCGGAAACACTCTACTTCCCAAACATTTGTGATACACGGAGCTTGCTCGCTTTTCTTGCTGAACTTGGGGTTTTCCTCAGAGTTGGGACGTGTTCCCCCTTATTCCGGATTGATTAAGGAAAGACAAGCCACTTGTTTTTTTGACGTTGACGGGGAAAATGGCTGTGACCTAATGCAGGGGGTTCCGCCTGATCTCAAGATTTGAGGGAAACCCCGGTATGCTTCAGCTCGTGGTGACTTCGGGTCCCTATACATGTTCATGTTCTTTTTACTCCCTGGAGCTCCATCAAGGAAGTAAAAGGGTCCTTTTTTTCTCTTTTTTTTTGCCCCCTTTCTTTTTTACAGAAGCACGAAATTACTCTACAGTTTATGAAGGGGGAACGAGCCCTTCCACGCGCCGGGAAAATTTTTATATTTTTTTTCTCGTGTTTTCAGCAAGAACCTTGGGAATAGTCTGAGTTAAGATTGGGGGGGCCCTTCAAACCTCGGGTTTGTTCACAAAAAACAGCTCCTTCAGGGCTTTGGGACACCTCGGGATTCCTCACGCTTTGGGAGCGCATTAGGGGCGCCTCTCGAAATGAGGGAAGAAACCCATTCCCTTTCCAATTTTGCCACATGATATTGGAATTTCCCGTCATTTTCAAGCACCTCCCTTGTGAAACATTTAAATCATTAAACTAGGGGGGTTTTTTTCGTTTTAAGGGGTGTGGCCTCCGTCGAATGAGGGGGTGAACTAGGGGTTTCATGGGTCTTCACAGACCCATAAATTCAACATCCCCTTTATCTTGAGAGAAAAACGAGCATCAAAAAAGTCACGCGGGAAAAACCCCCTTATTGAAAGTCAGGCACCTCGGAGTCCGGTTCTTCTTTGAGGCAGCATACTCAGATTTCCCCTCACATACCTACTAGATGAGAGATGCCCTCATCTTAAGTATCTTGTGGAATTTATTCATTCCTCTTGATTAGATGCCCAGGAAATCCACTCTCAATCTTGAGAATGATTTGGGATACACGGAATCATTTCTCTCTCGAGTTGCCCGTCAGAACTTGGTATTCTTCTAGACTTGGTTGTTGTATTCGGAATCGCTGGAGTTGTCCTAAAGAAGTTAAGCCCCTTGATGCGTGTTTGATGGGGAATGTGGGATTGCTCTGACAATGCAGGGAGCAATCAGGCCTCATCTGATTTGATTTAGTATAACCGAACACTTTCGGGTTACTTGCGGTGAAACTCAGTGCACTTTAGACTTGTGAGAGTGTTCTTCTATTCTCTGTGAATCATCCAGGAAGTCCAGGGCTCCTTTCGTGTTTGATGTGGAACAAGGGATTGCTCTGCACCCAATCGCAGGGGGAATCGGAAAACCCTCATTAGCCGGCGAGTGGGAAGTCTCGACGCCGATTTCTCTCGAGTTGCGGCGGGAAGCCATGGGTGTTATTCTCGAGTTAGAACTCTGGTGGCTGCCCTTCAATAATTCGAGTTTGTTCAGCGAAGTCTGGACTCATGTCTAGTTGCGAGGGAAACCTTCGAGATTATCATCGAGGCTCGCAGGGGCAATGTGATAATCTATTTAGGTGAAGACTTGAGACCCAGGGTCCCTTTCTGTTACCCACCAGTGAATTGTCCGGATTCCTATACAATTTTAAGAGGAAGTCAGCTACTTGTCCTTATGGACGCATGGAAGTCCAAGTTCCTCTCGAAAATGTCAATGGGGATGTAAGTGCTCTCTCATGTCCGAAATGAAGGTCGGGGAACTAGTGGTTTCCCTAAAGTCTCCACAGTGGATTCCCCCATCTCTTCTGTTATCTTGGGAGATTGAAAGACCTAGTCGCAGTCACTGAAGTTACTGGAGGGAAAACCTCCGGCTATTAATTCGAGTCACTGCATCTTGGTGTTCATTTCCACTTGAGGGCAGGAAAACTCAGGGTCCCTCTCACAGATAACTATAGCTAAGAGAGGCCGTCCGTGTTCAGGTGCTGTGTGGAAAGTTTCATTCCTCTTGAGTCAAAATTTGGGAATCTAGCTCGGCTCTGCGAGATGATGTGCGTGTACCCGGGCGTTTATCTTGATTTGGTGTGCTGAACATTGTGTTCCTCTGGACTCTTATTATTCCTTCTCTATAGCCATCAAGTAATTATCTTGTCTGTTAGGATTTTATAAGCATCATTGAACATAATTATCAAAACATCATATTATATGGTACAGACGACCATTCCAGTCCAAATATATACTTTATATTCATTAAGAGCTCAAAAACTCCTCTTTAGCTCTTCTGCAAGAAAAATCCCCTTTGTAAGAGTAATCCAATGTTTTTCAGCAATTTAATGCTTTAAAATCCTAATTCATTGGAAATGCCCACCATCCAACAAATTTCGACTACGTTAATCAGCACAACTCCAACAAGCTGGGTCACTCATATATCAAGACACCACTCCAATTACAAAATACATATTTTATCAAAAAAAGAATTCTTATTTAATAGAGCTTATCAAAAAATTTTTTCATTCCACATATAAATTTATATTTTTTTATATATTTAAATTTTAATATTAAAAATTTTATATATAAGTTACCTTTTTTTGGATACCCGTAACAACCCCAAACCCAAGGAAAAACAAAATTATTAAAAAAAATTTTCAGACTCAAAAAATCCTCTCTAGTTTAACAAAAAATTATTTTGAAACACTCACAATTAAATAAACATTAGACCCAACTTGATCACCCTTCATTCGTAAATGCTGAAACCAAATAGACCCATTAACTCCCACTATCTAAAAAAAAAACAAAATTGAAACTTGGTAATTTGAGGATCCCTTGTTTAGGTAGGGAAAGCATTACTATCAGCTAAAATTAATGTAACTTTTCATTATTTTCCCAAACCCAAAGAACTTTTTGGGTGTTCGACTTTTGGCAAAGGAGAACATTTGGAACAGCCAGGGCAGGACTAGCAAATAAATTTTGAAATTTTTGTAAATGTTTTTAATTGAGAAATTTGTAAATTTAAAATCTTTTAAATTTTAATGTTTTATAATAATTTTTTTGTCTTTTCGAATTTTTGGAAGGGGTAGAATATACCTTTAAATGGCAGAATTACAGCCTTAAAAGAGCGCATAGGGGCTAAGATAAAATTGGAATATTTTTTTTCCTTTTTTGGGGCTACTCATTTAATATTTTCTTTGCCCCCGGACACAATTTAAAGTCAAAACTGCATTATAAAAAATTAAGGGATTATGTCAACTTGTTTTGAAGGAAAAGTTTCTATTCAGGGCGGAAACCCAAAGTCCCTAAACGTAAAAACGGGTGAAGTAAAGTAGAAAAAAAATGGGGCCCAGCCTTTTAACCCAACCCTTATTTTTTACCCCTAAATAGTCCATATCACTCTCCCGAAAGCACTATACCAGGCCCCCATCTTTGTCACATTTACTGGGCCCTTTTAAGGGGCCAAAACCTTTTAAAAAAAAAAAACAGATAGTGACAAAAAAGAAAAAGAGACAAGGAGGCATACCCCCTTGGTTCACAAAGGACCAATATTTCCTTGACAAAAGGTTTGCTCACTCCCCAAAGGGTAAAAGGGCACCCTTTGGGGGGGTCTTACAAGCCCGGGCAAAAAGTAGCACGACGGTCTCCACGCTCCAGAAAGTCAACCAATAATGAAAAGAAGAGAGAAAAGAGAAGAGAAAAAAAAAAGACTGGACCTAAGCTCTAATGGAACAAAGGTGTTTTTAAAATGATTTTTCTATAGTAATAGGGGCTGCATACAAAAATTACTTTCGGGAAATGATAGAGTTCAGGAAACCAAGCAATGCAAGGGCTCCCGGGGAAAAAGGATAATGTTATCACAAGCAGGAGAAAATCCAATCTCAAAAAGGGGGAAGGGAAAAAGATTTTTTGTTTTAAAGTGTTCTCCCATGAACTCGGTTCCTCGGGACTTTAAGGGTGTTCTCGGGATTCTCTGTTGTTTTTTAAAGGGAAGTCAAACCACTTTCGTTTTTTGAGGGGTAATGGGAGGGCTCGGACAAATGGGGGCAATCGGGCCCACCTGAGGGGAAAATGGTACACGGATCTTTTTGGGTTTTGCTGGGGGTGACCCGGGCCCCCTTTTAGACGGGGAAGTGTTTTTTTGGGATTTTTTTCTTCTTCCATCCATGAAGTCCGGCTCCTTTCGGTTTGAAATGGAATAAAAAATTGCTCGCACCCAAGCGGGGGAAATGGGGACCTCAACCACGGGGGGGAATCTCGCCGTTTTTTCTCATTGCGGGGAAAGGGGGTGTATTCTCGATTTAGAACTTGGGAGGGCCCCTTAAAAAATTCGAGTTTGTTCACAAGTCGGGACTAAAGTCTTTGCAGGACTCCTGGGAATTCTCATGGGGCTGGCAGGAAATTGGATGCCTCTTTAGGTGAGTTTTGAGACACGGGGCCCCCTTCGTTTCCCCAGTGTTTGTATTCCTATCATTTTTTTAAGGGGACAGCTACTTTTTCTTTTGGACGCTTTAAGCCAAGTTCCTCTCAAATTTCAAGGGGATGTGACCCCTTCGAGAGAGTGGGGGAACTAGGGGTTTTCCCTTTAAAGTACCACGGGGCACCCAAAAGCTTCATCTTGGAGATGAAAACTAGCCTGCTTTCAATACTGGATGGAAATCGGGCCAAATTTTTTCTAGTCACGCATCTCTGTTCATTTCCACTTGAGCAAAATTCAGGCCCCTCAGATAACTATAGCTAAAAGGGCCTCCTGTTCAGGGCGTGTGGAAAGTTGCATTCCTCTTGAGTCAAAAATAGGGAATCACTCGCACTGAGATATTTGGGTCCCCCGGTCTTTTCTTGATTTGGGTGGCTGAACTTGGTTTTCCCCTCGGGACTTTATTTTAGTTATCTATACAATCAATAATATTTTGATGTTAGCTTTTTATAGATCATTAACATATTTTAAAATCATATTATAGGGTACTACCCATCCTTCCAAATATATCTCACTTTTCATTAAGAGCTCAAAATACTTTAGCTCTTCTGCAAGAAACCCCTTGTAAGAAACCCCAATGTTCCAATTAATGTTTTAAAATCCAAATTTCTTTTGGGAAAATGACCCAGCCTCCAACAAATTCTACTACTTAGTTCACCACAACTCCAACATCGGGGTCACTCAGATCTAAAGAGACCACCCAATTATAGAGAAATACATTTTATCAAAAATGAATTTTTTTTAAAAGACTTATCTAAAAATTTTCATTCCCCCTATAAATTTAATTTTTATATATTTTTAAATTTTTATATATATAAAATATATATTTTATAAAGGTTTAACCTTTTTTGGACAATTTGTCATACCCCAAACCCAAGGCAAACAATATTTTTATAAAATTTCATGACTCAAGAAAAGTCCTACAGATTAACAAAAAATTTATTTTGAAATCACATTCACAAAAACAAACATTACACCCAACTTTTATCACCCTTCATTGTGAAATGCGAAACCCAAAAAAGCCCATAAATCCACACTACAAAAACAAAACTACATTGAAATTTGGGAAATTTGGATACATTATAATATGGGAAAACATTATCTATCTAGCTTTTAAAATTTAAATTAACTTTTCATTAGGGTTTCCCAAACCCAAAAGACTTTTGGGGTTCGGCTGTTTTGGGAGAGGGGAAGCTTTTAACATCCGGGCAGACTAGCAAAAAAATTTTTGAATATTTTGAAAGTTTTTTTAATTTAGCCTTTTTTTAAATTTTTAAACATTTAATTTAATGTTTTAATAAGGTTTTTTCGTTGCTGAATATTGCAAGGGCTAGAATTAACCTTTTAAATTTGCAGAATAAAAGCCTTAAAAAGACGCATAGGGGCTAGAGGCAATTGGGGAAAAGTTTTTCCTTTTTGGCTACTCATTTAACATTTCTTTGACCCGGACACATATTTAAGTCAAAAATGCATTATGAAGAAACTAAGGGTTAGTTCAACTACTGTTTGAAGGGAAGCTTCTATCATCGGCGTGAAACAATAATCCCTGAAATGTAAAGAACTGGGGAATAATAGTAGATAAAATATATGGGTGCTGGCCAGCCTTTTAAGCCAAGCCTTCGTAATTTAACAGACCGCAATATGTCCGATGATTCACTCCTCCCACATATAGCACGTATACCATTGTCCCTATTCTTTGGTCCACATTTACTGGGGTCCTTTAAATGGACCGGAACCTTTTGTACGGAGTTTAGCGATCAAAAGTAAAAGAGACAAGGAGGCTGAATATCCCTTGTCATTACACAAGAGGACCAATATTGTCCCTTGAAACAGGGCTTGCCAATCACGTCACCCAAGGTACCAGGCACCCACGGTTTGGGTGGGTCTTAAGCAAACCGGGCAGAAAAGTGAGCACGACGGTCTCCACGCTCCCAGAACGTCCAGCCCAGAAAAAGATAGAGAGAGAGAGAGAAAGAGAGATACAAAAAAAACGGTACCCGGGGACTTAAGCTCTAATGGAACAGAAATGGTGCTGTAATGACTTTTTCTATGAGTATATACCGAGCTGCAGTAACAAGAAACTTCTTCCAGGAATGAATAGATTCAGCAAACCAAACCAGACGTGCAACTGGTTCCCAAAGGAACAATGAGTAATATTTAGTCAACAAAGTCAGGAGACAATCCAAATCTCAAGAAAGCGGAAGGGGACTAAGCAGTTTTGTCTTAAAGAGTTGGTCTAAGCTGAACTTGGTGTTTTCCTCTTGACCTTTGGACGTGTTCTTCGTGGATTGTCCTTGTTTGTGTTGTTTAAAGGAAGTCAAGCCACTTCCTCGTGTTTTGATGGGTCATGTGGGATGGCTCTGGAGCCAATGAAGGGCAATCGGGGCCCGCACCTTTGAGTGGATTATTGGTACAGCGTATCTCTTTCGGTGTTGCTGCGTGTGACCTCATGGCCCCTTTAGACATGTGACAGTGTTCTTTGTGGATTATCTCTCTTCTCCAACTCCGGAAGATCCAGGCTCCTTCCGTGTTTGATAAGTGAACAAATGAAATTGCTCTGCATCTCCAATGCTATGGAATCGGGACCTCATCAGCCGGCGAGGGGAAAGTCACGCCTTTTTCTCGATTTGCGGCGGGAAGGCAGAGGGTGTATTCTTCGAGTTTAGAACTTGGATGGCCCTTCAAAATTCGAGTTGTGTCCCAGCGTATTCAGGACTCCATGTCTAGTTGCGAAGGACCTCCATGAGATTCTCATCGAGGCTTTGGCAGGGCAATCTGGATGACTCTTTTTGTGACTCTTGAGAACCCAGGGTCCCCTATACAGTTTCCACAGTGATTGTTCCGATTCCTATCCAGTTTTAGAGAGAGTCGGCTACATGTCCTTTGGGACGAGCATTGGAAGGTCCAAGTTTCATCACGAAATTTCAAGGGGATGTGAGGCCTCCATGTTCGAGGATGATTCTGTGAACGAAGTGTTTCCCCTAAAGTCTCCACAGGGGATTCACCGCATCGTCTTAATCTTGGGAGATGAAAGACTAGCCTGCAACTCATGTCACTGAAGGAAATTGCGGCCATATTACTAGCTCACGCATCTCGGGTTGTCTTCATTCCAGTTTGAGGCAGTAAACTCTCAGGGTCCCTCTCAGATAACTAAATAGCTAAGATAGGCCTCCAGTTCAGTGCGTGTGGAAATTTGCCATTCGTCTATGAGTCCAAAAGAGGGAATCAGCTCGTCCATCTGGAGATGATTTATGCAGTACCCGGGGCTTTTCTGATTTGGTGTCCTGAACTTGGTGTTGCCTCTGGACTCTATTTTATACTTAATCCATAAGCAATCAAAGTTAATATCTTGTATGGTAGAATTTTATAGATCAGTTGAAGATATTTATCCAAATCAATATTAATATGGTACAAACGTCCATTCAGTCCAAGTATATACATACATTCATTAAGAGCTCAAAATATCTTTAAGCTCTTCTGCAAGGAAAATCCCTTGTAAGATGTATGCCAATGTTCCATCAATTAAATGCTATTAAAATTCCTAATTCAATTGGGGAAAATGACCCCAGCCATCCCACAAATTTTCTAACTACTTAGATCAGCAAACAACTCCGACAAGCTGGGATCAATCAGATCTCAATAGACCACTCCATAAGATTACAAGAGAATATATCATATTTACTCCAAAATAGAATTCGTATCTTAATAGAGCTTATCTAAAATTTTTCATTTCACCAATAAATTATATTTTACTCACATATATTTATATTATTATATATTATATATATTATAAATAGAGATATATATATATAAATAGATTATAAATATATTCTATAGTAGTATAAAGATTACCCTGTGTCTTTTGACAAATCGAAATTGAACCCCAAGACATAGGCATAACAAAAGTGATTGAACAATAAGTTCATGACTCAAAAAAGTCTCTACTAGATTAACAAAATAATTTATATTGAAATCACATCACAATTAAATAAACATTATACCCAACTTTGAAACACCCTGCAGTTCGTGAAATGCTGAAACCAAATAGAGCCACAAATAACTCCATCATCGTCTCCTAACACACACAATACCAAATTACATACATTGGACGAAACTAGTAGATAATTTGGAGATACATTGGATTAGAGTATGGGAGAAACATTATCTAGTCTAGCTTAAAAAATTATAGTAACTTTTCCATTAGGTTGCAACAAAGAGACGATTTGGTGTAGCGAATGCATGGCAAAGAGAGAAGAATTTGGAACAGCCAGGGCAGGGCAATAGCAAGAAAAGATTTTGAGATATTTTAGTAATGATTTTAAATTGAGCCTTTTTGTAAAGGGTTAATTGTTAATTTTATATGTTTATAATAAGTGATTTTGTCTGTTGCTGAATATTGGAAAGGCTAAATTAATACACCTTTAAATGGCAGAATTACAGCCTATAATAAGAGCGCATAGAGCTAGAGATCAATTGGAATAAGTTTTTTCCTGTGTTGCTGCTCATATTAACATGTTCTTTGACACGGATCACATAATTCTAAGTCAAAACTGCAATAATGAAGAAACTATGGATTATGGTCAACTACTGTTTTGAAGGCAAGCTTCTATTCATTGCGCGTAAAAACCAGATAGTCCTGAAATGTATAGAAGGGGTGAAGTACAGTAGAAAAAATAATGGGGCTGGCACAGCACTTGTAAAGCCAAAGGCCTTAGTATTTACAGACCTCAATAAGTCCATGAGTCACTCCCTCTCCCGATATAGCAACGTAAACCATGGTCCCTGGTCTATGGCCACAATTTTACTGGGGTCCTTTAATGGACCGTAACGCTTGTGGTATGGAGTTAGTGATCAGAAATTAAAAGAGTACAAGTGAGGCTGATATCCCTTGCTTTACACAAAGGACGCATATATTGTTACCTTGACACAAGGGCTTGCATCAATCACCAAGTACCAGCACCCTCTTGTGGTGTGGGTCTTACGAAGCCTGGGCAGAAAAGAGATCACGACGGGTCTCCACGCTCCAGAAAGTCAGCCCAGAAAAGATAGAAGATAATGAGAGATAAGGAGCAGATACAAAAAAAGACCCGGGACCCTAAAGCTCTAAATGAAACAATGGTGCTGTAATGATTTTTCTATGAGTAATAATAACCAAGCTGCAGTGAACAAGAAACTTCTTTCAGGACATGATAGAAGTTCCAGCAAACCAAACCTACTGCAAAGTTTCCTCAAGGGAAACAAGGAGTAATATTTTGTGACAATGGTCAGGAGACAATCCATATCTCAAGAAAGCGGAAGGGGACTAAGCAGTTTTTGTCCTTAATGAGTTGCTCTGCATGAACTTGATGTACCTCTGGACTTTGGTACATTGTTCTGCGTGAGATTGTACTTTTGGTGTTTAAAAGGAATTCAAGCCACTTCTCGTGTTTTGAATGTGTAATGTGGGATGGCTCTGGAAGCCAATGAAAAGAGCAATCCGGCCTCACCTTAGATTGTGATTAATGGGTACAACGGGAATCGTCCTTTCGTGTTGCTGCGGTTGGACCCTCATGGACCCCCTTAGATTAGACATGGTGACAGTGTTCTTTGGGATTAGCTCTCTTCATCCAGGAAGTCCGGGGGGGTGGGTGGGGCAGAGGGGGGAGGGGGGATACGGGAGAGGGGTGGGGGGTAGTGGGTGGGTGGGGGGGGGGGGGGGTGGGGCATCCTTTCGTGTTTGTATGTGGAACAAGGAATTGCTCACTGACACCAATGCAAGGAGGAATCGTACCTCATCAGCCGGCAGAGGTTTGAAGGTCTCGAGTTAGCGGCGGGAAGCAGGGGTTGTAATCTCGAAGTTAGAACTTGGTTTGGCCCTTCAAAAAATTCGAGTTTGTTCCAGCGAATTCAGGACTCATGTCAA
>JAJLRB010002377.1:0-27278 GCA_020976825.1 Odocoileus hemionus
AGAGAAAAGAAAAAGGGCGGGTTGGGGGGGACCTTTCCCAATTCACACAGCGGGAAAAGGCAAACCCCAGGACCCTAACCCAGCAGCGCTGCAAGCAGGGGTTTTTGCCATCACTACCTGAGGGGATGGGTCACCCTTCACAGCACTAAAAAAGGGGAGACTCTTAACCCAGGGCCCCGAGCGCCAAAGCCTCTTTCCTGGCTTTTCCCTTTTAAAAACCCCCCAGAACCTAATGTTGCCTCTGCAAGGTCCATCTTTGTAACTGTCTTTGTAGGCTTCTGAGGTCTCCACACTACCACCCCACCCCGGGCAGCGGGGCCCGGGGGCCCCTGGCCGGGAGCCCTGAGCAGCCTCCCCCCAAGACACACTGGTCTCTAAAGGGACCACCCCCCCGCCCTCCCGGGATCTGAGGATGCTCCTGGGGGTCGGGACCTCACGGCGGGGGTTTGGGAATTCACAATGAAGTGGTGCTGACACAGCGCTGGGCATATCAGGGAGATAAAGGAGAATTCTCCAGGGCCCCATGGGGGTTTATACCAAAAGGGAACCCTTTCCAGGTTTTTTAGGTCGATGTTCTGCCTAATCCCAGAGGCGTCTTTGGGAGATGGGGATTTAAATCCCACTCTGGCACTGGGCAACCTAGTCATTTTTCTGTCCTCAGTACCCCCATCTGAAAAGGGATAATAACTTGTTTTCCCCACCGGGTTTGGGACTATTGAGGGATAATTCTTTTAAAAGGTCTGAGGACAGCCCCGGGCACAGAACCCTCACTCATCTTCTGTCCCCCCCATCGATAAACCTCCCCCCCCCCTTTATCACGTTACATTTTACTTATCCCCACCCTTTATCCTGTCATTCATTCACTCAGCTCTCATTCACCAAGCGTTTCTTGCACCTCTCTGGAACCCGGGGCTGCGCATCAGGGACCCCAAAACCCGCTCCGAGCAGACCCAACTGGTGTGTGGGGGTAGGAACTAAAGAGGTGCCATCACCCCGGGTCACCAGGGCCCCGGGTCTGCATTCTTCCCGAGGGGTTAAGGAAAACATAGACACTTGGCAGAACCGTCAAACAAAGAAAAAGACAACAAAAAAAACGTCCACGGAAAGGGCTGAGAAGGGAAAAAACCGATGATGGGAAACCCAAATGCCCCGTTTTGGGGGTGAGGGCCGAAGGGGGCCTTGGGAGGGGTTGGGAAAAACCGAGAGGGGGGAGAGGCAAGCTCCACAGGAGAAAATTACTGGCCAAGTGCCCCCCAACCTCATGCAAAATTTCTTCACTCCAGTGAGGGGGGGGGTGGGGCTTTATTTTACAGGGGGAAAGGGCTGCAACCCCAAAAGATAGTAAAATGGGGCCTCACCAGCCCCGGGAAGGTTCCATCCAGGACAACCCACCCACTGGGGGGAGGGGGATCAGGCGGAAGAGAAGAACCCTTTGGGGCTGAGTCCCGATCCAAGACGGCCTGGGGGGCCCCTCTGACCCCCAGGGGTATGACCCCAAGGCGCAGGGAAGCACCTCTGGGGGCCAAAATGCCCCCTGCAATCAAGGGGGCAGAAACCAGTCCACCAAACCCGGGGGACCCCGATATTGTGTTCCCCTTTGGGGAATGCACGACCCTCTGACCTTCTTTTATGGGTCTGGGAGGGGCAGCACCAAATGGGGCTCACCCGCATTGACTCTGTAGGAGGGGAGCACTCAGACCCATGTCAAACCTGTGCTCTTCCCCCGGGGGGGATCGCTCTCTGGCTCCGGGAATCTAGACAGCCCCACTCACAGAAATGAAAAATGCAAAAAGGGTTTTGCCCAAAACTCTAGATCTACCGGGGCGGGGTAATTTGTTCCTGATAAAACCAAATGTTTTGGGGTCACTGGGGCCATTTTTATCGTCTTTTCTGTTTCCCACTCCACAGCCTCTATTCCAGTTTTTCTTGTCTGCTTCCAATTCCTTTGAGCCCCAAGCCCCTTCCCCTTTTCCGTGGGATTTGTGAGATTTGTCTATAGTTCTGCGCTATTCCCGGGTCAGGGAACATCCTGGAGTTTTCCTGTTGAGAAAATAAGAAGGAGATAAGCGTACCCCCCCTCCCCTCCAATCTGGCTCCCATTTGGACCCTGGGGGGGGTGGGGCCCCCTACCATCAGCACACAATCATGGCACCCCAGGATATGAACAAAAAAAAAAAGGGACTGTCTGGCCCTGAAGACAGGAGGGCTTCCAGGGGGGAAAACATCTGTGTTGATCTTAAAAGACAAATGCCGGTCCGGGGGTATTCAAGGGGTTTCACCCCCCAAGGCATTTTCATTGAAAAAAAAAAAGAAAATGGTGAGTGAATGAAGGGATCTAATCCAACCCTCCGTTTGGGCACAGAGCGGGGTCTGGTGCCCACCAGCTGCACAGCCTTGTCCCCTCTCCTCACCCCCCAAAAACGGGCTTCTGCTTTCCTGGGGGAGAAACCCTTTAGTCCTCCTCTCCCAAAGGGGCTTCGGCCCCCTCCCCTTTTTGATATGACGTTGAACCCTTTCTCCTGCACTCAACCCCGGGGCTGCTTTCATTTCCCTGGATGACGGGGGGGGGACCCGATAAAAGCCCCCATTTGGGGGGGCCCACGGGGGCCACATTCGCAAGCACCCAACAGATTAAATACTGTTTTCCCGTCATTAAATGGGATGCGTCACGTTTCACCCCCCTTTGGGGAAGCCTTCCCCCCTTAAAAAACCGAGGGTTTTACCCCCCCTTTCGGGTTTTTACCGCCCTCCACCCCCTCCATCCAACACCTCACTGTGGCCTCGGGATTGTTCGGAAACACAACTTTTGTCAATCAATTCCCTCCGGTTTTTGGACCCACTAAAACACGATTCTTGTTTTTGGGACAAAACCCCAATTCCTTTGGGGGTTTTTAGTCCCACACAGCCTCCTCTTGCCTCCCTCATCTCTCCCTCTAATCCACAGGGACACTGTTCACCCACAACCCCCCCTTTCACATCGTTCCTTGTCTGAAGCCTCCCCCCCCCCTGTGCCATGTGAAACTCCTGTTCATCCTTCAGATCCCGGGTCGGGGTGTTCATCTGCAGAACCGCCGGGACATCTGCCGAGCCCTTGCACGCACCGCTTAGGGGGTTGCTTCTTTTGCACTGTTTTAACCTCTTCCCCCCTCTGGACTTGACTCGGGGGCGGGGCTGTGTGGGCCCGCGCCCCCCGCACACTCTCAACACTGTATGCATAAATGAAGAGTATTGCACGGCCGGCCTCCCTCGTTACTCTGCAATCACCCCCAAAAGACGGGATAGGCCTCAGTTGTCTCCAACCTGGTCCACTGGGGGACTGCCCTCATTGGCATCATGAGACCTTCGAGGGAAAGGGGAGGGGGGGAGGGGGATCTGAGTTTTAAAAAGAGTCGCTGACTCACTGTCGGGGGCCCGGGTCGGGAAAAGCTGTCTGTCGGAAGGGCTTGTCTCTCCCATACCACCCAAATTGCCTATCCGTCTGATCTGGGAAGCAAGCGGGGTGGGGCCGGTTAGTACTTGGGATGGAGAGTGTCTTTCTCCCCACTACTCGGGCATCTGCTCTAATGGCCCGCTCCCCCAGCCCCACCTGCACCGAGAATACCCCACAGAGCAGCAATGTTTTTTTCCTGCCAGGGGGGGTGTTTGGCTTCGCGGCCATCATGGGGAAATGCGCTTAAAACAGGGGCTTGGAGGCAGAACACGAGGGAAACGGGCTCCCTTTTCCCCCAGTTGTGGACATAATGGGGGTTTCTCCCCTTCTCAGGTGCCCATGGGTTTGCAAGGGAAAAAACGGGGCCTGTTGGTACAAAATTCTAGGGTTGATGAGTCATTTTGGAATTGGGGCTGGGGGGCGCTTTGGGTGATGAATTGGCTAAGGCCTCATCAACATAGTGAGACCCTGTCTCTCAAGCCCCTGGCAAGGTCACTGCCGCCCTTGCTCCATTCAAATCACCGGGCGAAATGAGTAATGTTCCTGGAGCTCCTGCTCCACCGCGCCCACCACCCTTACCTGAGGGCCGCCTCTAACCCCCCCGGGAACAACCACTGCCGGGGAGAGGTTCGGGGGCTCTGCTAAAGGAAAACCTTTGAACCTTTTTGGGGAAACCCCACCCCAGATGCCTAGAGAACTGGGACAGCAAGCGTGATGCTCCTCCCTCCTGCATCTCTTCCCCAAATTTAACCTTTAAGCCACTTGTCTCCCCCTCCCCAGAAGCCCTCCTAAGCCCCCAGCCCATGCGGGCCTCTCCTTTTCCAACTCCTCCCCCATACTCTGGGGCAGGGTGGGGGGGAAAGGAAATTTGGGCCTTAGTACAAAGGCTGGGGTCTGGATTGTCTCCACCTACCTCTTGATCGGGGCAAATACAAAATTTCTCTGGGACCCCATCAATCGGGTAAAAACAAGGCGGATAGAAAAGATGATTGTTCTTTCCCTCTTGGTATTTAGCAGCCTTTTTTGGGGGTAGATTTTTTATGGCATACCGATCTGACTTTTTTCTATTTTTCTTGGGTAAACAAAGAAACCAGATAAAATGTAATTTCAATGCACAGTGTCCAGGGGAATTGAGGGGACATTCTGGCACCCCTTTACCCCCCCTGGACCAACCTCAGTTTTCCCCTTGCAAGTCCCCACCTCTTCTGGCTTCCTGGGGCCTACTGAATACAATCCCCTTTTTCAGGGGCTCTCCCTGAAGCATGTGGGGCCCCCCAGATCCTTGCTTCCCTGAAAATACCAGCAGAACTCTGTCACCCCCACCAAACCCGGCCCCAGCATGTGAAGGTTTTTCCCGGGGAACAAGATCCCTGACTCCATTCCCATTTTTCCTAGCTTTTGACAACTCCGGGCCATCACACCCCCTTTTGGGGCACCTCTGTTTCCTCCCCAAAAAAAATAGCATTTCTAAAGGGGGGAAACAAAGAATGGAAAGACAAAATCTCTTCAAAAATTGAGATACCCAAGGGAAATTCATGCAAATGGTAAAAAAAAGGGACAGAAAGGGGAGGGACCAACAAAGCAGAAGTTTAAAAAAAAGGGGTGGCAAACACACAGAAGAATTATACAAAAAAGGGTCTTAAAACCCAAAAACCACAAAGGGGGTATCACCACTTAGACTCAGACATCCTGGAATAAATCACGTCCTTGGGAACACACTAAACAAAGCTATAGGGATGGAATTCCAGTTGACTATTCAAATCCTAAAAGAGATGCGTGCAAGTGCTGCCCAATATGCCAGCAAATTTGGAAAACCACGTGGCCACAGACCAGAAAAGGGTTGTTTTTTTTTCCAATCCCAAAAAGGCAATCCAAAAAATGTTCAAACCCACACATTGACTCATCTCACATCTAGCAAATAAAGCTCAAAATCCTGACCAAAACTTTTAGATGTTTAAACTGGATTCAGAAAGGGAAGGGAAACCCGGGGTCAAAATTTCCCCAAAACCTTGGATCTAAAAAAACAAGAGGATTTTATAAAAACATCTATTTACTTTATTGAGTAGAAAAGGCTTTGACTGTGTATCACAATAAACTGTGGGAAAAATTTTCAAGAGATGGGGAAATCAGAACCTTATCTGCCTCTTGAGAAATCTTTTGCAGGGGCCAAAAAGTAACAGTTAAACTGGGACATGGAAAAAACTGGGGTTTCCCCAAACGGGAAAGGAGAACATCAAGGCTTTTCAGTTGCACCCTGCTTATTTAACTTCTATGCAGAGACTCATACAAAATGCGCCGGATGAAGCACAAGCCCGGAAACAAGATTGCCAGGAGAAAATCAATACCTCAGATATGCAGAGACACCCCCCTTTTGGCAAAAGTGAAAAAGGAACGAAGAGCCCCTTTATGAAAGTGAAAAGGAAGTGAAAAAGCTGGCAAAACCAACACAAAAAAAAAAAGGTCATACATCCTCCCATCCTTTAGGCAAAAGGGAAAAAAAGAAAACAGTGAGAACTTATTTTCTTTTGGGCCCAAATCACGCAGATGAATGCAACCCCTGAAATTAAAAATTGCCCTTGGAAAAAAACATGCCAAACCAGACACATATTAAAAACGAGATACTATTTGCCCAAAAAGTCCTCCATCAAAACTTTTGGTTTTTTTCCCGACAGTATGGATTGGGGGAAAATGGGCCATAAAAAAGTTGAGCACTGAAAACGATCTTTGAACTGTGGTTTGGGGAAATTCTTGAAGTCCTTTTGCTTTGAGGGGTCAAATCATCTATCCAAAGGAAATCGTCCTCAATATTCATTGGGAAAGGGCTGATGCTGAAGCTGAAACCCCCAGACTTAGCCACCTGATGCTGATTGGGGAAAATTGACCATTAAGAAGACCCTGATGCTGGAAAAATTGGGCAGGGGGAAAGGGAAAACAAGGTGAAGGTGGGTGGCATCACTGACTCAATGGACAATTTGAGCAAGCTCTGGAAGTTGGGGATGGACGGAACCCGGGCACGCAGTCCTGTTTTGCAGAGTCAGACACGACGAGTGACGAACGAAGTCCATGACGGTCATGGCAATTTCAGTCTAATTTTGGGACTCGGGGTAGCCCAAAGCTGGGGTTCTCCTTTGGGGCCATTTCGTACGTAGTGATGTTCTGAAATGTGCACTTAGTTAATGCTATTAGCCTTTTACTCTGGCATTTCGGCCCATAGATCTTTTTCTAGCCCAAATTAGCCTGGAACCCATTTCCTTTTTCCCCTTGGGGTTTCTCTTCCACACAAAAGCGGGCTATTTTCCTTTGACCCACCACCCCTTCCAAAATTTCAAGTGAACGACGGGGGCTGCATGGGAAAAGCCGATCTCTCTGATTCAGGGCCCGGGCTAGGTTATTTGAACTCAGGGCCCCTGGGAAAAGGGAGGAGGGGGGGGATTAGGGGCGGGAAGTTTTTTGGGTTCATTTTTTTTATTCTTCACACTGTTTGCCAAACTCCTAGGGAACCAAACCCCCATGGTTTCCTCCCATGGTCGTTAGAGCCCGGCTCTTAACTATTTAGGCTCACGGGGTGGGGGATAGAAGCATGATTAGACGGGCTGGGGGGCTTCCCTGTGGCCTAGAAAAAAATCTGCCTGCCGGACGGGAAAATGGGGGTTTGATCCCGCTGAAAACTCTCACATGCCAGGGAACAAAAAAGCTCTGGCTCAACTTTTTTTTTCCATTTATTTTTTATATTTGGGGGCTAATTACTTACAAATTGTAGGGGTTTTTTGCCAACATTGACAAAATCCCAAAGAATTTTACATGTGTTCCCATCCCGAACCCCCCCCCCACCCCCTCCCCATCCCCATCCCTCGGGGTTTTCCCCATGCACCACCCCGAACTTTCTCTGCACCCAAACCCTGCTGGTGATCTGTTCACACTTATTATCTTGTTTTCAATCTGTTCTCTCGAACATCCCACCCCCCCTTTCTCCCCGGGCACGAACTTTTGACCCTTTGTTCTAGAGCCCAGAAGCTGCAACTGCTGATCCACGTACTGCAAGTCCGGAGTCTGACCCCTAAGCCCGTCCAAAACAAGAAACCACCCAATAAAGCCGTGCACCAACTAGATGCACCCACTCACCACAACAGAAAAACTTGTGCAAAGCAATCAGACCCGCAAGCCAAAAATAAATGGGTAAATTTTAAAAAAGAAAAGGAAAATCCCATGTAAGTAGAAAAAAAAAAAAAAAAAAAAATCGGGCTGAGACAAAAAGGGGAAATGTGTAGATGGAAAATTTGGGAAATCTGGGGGAGTTGCGGCCAGGTTTCCCTTGATCCAGGGACAAGCATAGTTCCAAACGGGCACCCTTCTGTGCGGGGGATATTGTAGACGCGAACATTGCGGACTTGCTTAAATGGCTCATTTCTATGTGATTAGGAACACACGTTTTGCTCTTCTCTGTTTTTACCCCTTTTTCTGGCTGGTTGTCTGGCTTTATTCTAACATCCCCCCAAATGGCACAACAACTCTTCTCCCTCAATAATTTAGCAACCCTAAGGAAAAGTGGAGCCTCTTAACCCCTTCATCAGTCATCAGGGCTACTCTGGGGACAAGAGGGATCGACCCAAACGGGCCAGGGAATAAAAGTCACTTATAGGGGGGCCTAAAAACCATCACAAAATGAAAAGGCAACTTACCGAATGGGGAAAAAAATTTCAAATCACATACCTGAAAGTGGTTAATACCCCAAATAAAAAAAAATCTTACAACTTAATAAAAAAACCCCCTAAACAACCCAACAAAAAAGGAAAGGATCTAAAATAATTTTTTCCCAAGAAATAGTTTGCCAATATTACAGAAGAATGCCAACTTCACTAATCAAAAGGGAAATGCAAAAAAAAACCCAAAAATAAACTTGTCTCCCACTTTTGAAAGTCGTGATTAAAAGAATTCCCCGGCGGGGACCAAGATGGCGGGGGAATAGGCGGAGAAACCCACTTTTCTCCCTAAAAATTCATCGAAAAACTTTTTAATCTGAGAAAATTTTTCCAAAAAAAAATTTTCTATCGCTGAAAGGGACATCGGGCACCCAGAAAAGCACCCATTTGTCTTCGAAGGGAGGGGGAAAAAATAAAACGATAAAAAGGGGAACAAAAGAGCACGGACGGAACCCTCCCGGAAAAGGGAGTTTTAATAGGGGAAGTTTCCAATCACCGGGAAACCCTCCACTGGGGAGGGGGGAATTTTCGGCACTCTAACTGGGAGAAAAATTTAAACAAGGCCCACAGATTACTGCCAAAAACAACCCCAGCAGAAAAGTACCCCGACCCCTTACCCCCAGCAACAAGGGGGGCGGAGAGAGAGGGGGCGGCATTGCTTGGGGTGGGACCGCCCGAAGACCCTGAAGCAATCGGGGGGAGTTTTTTAAACTGTGGGAACAAGGTAAAAATTTTAACTGCCCGAACAATGCCGGTGGTTCGCAAACAAAGGGACTAGAATCCCAAAAAGCCGGCCCATCCCGCTGGGGAGGAGGCAGGGGGGGGGGGGGAAAAGGGGCAAACTCAGCCCCCTGAAACCCCCCCCCTCCCACACGCAAACAGCCCGGGTTCTAGCTAAAGATTTCCCCTAGACCGACTGGCGGTGCGGCTGGGCCGCGAGGAAAAAGGGGCCCCCTCCCCGGGGGAGATTAACCCCAAGCCTCTGCTGCCGGCCCCCGCCACCGGAGGGAAAAGGCGCCCGCACCTGGGGATTACCCCAAAGCCTCTGGCTGCCTGGCCCTCGCCGGGGAGGAAAAGGGGTTGCTGCACCCGGAGAGTGCCCCCAAAGCCTGGCTGCCTGGCCCTCCCGCGGAGGAAAAAGGCCCTGCACCCGGAGTACGCCCAAGCCCGGGCTGCATAACCGCTCGGGGGGAAGCACAAAACGAGGACAACCGAATCGCGCTTTGTGGAGTACCCAAAACTGAACCGCACCAACCGGGGCCCCCCATATAAGCACCGGGAGCCGAGCAGGTAAGGGCGAAACACAGACACCGTGAGGGGGGCAAACCATGGGGCCGAACACGTGAGCACCACACAAGCGAAATCTGTCGCACGCCCCCCCTCCCCGAGCGGGAGAACTGAACTAAAAACCAAATAAGAATCCCCTCCGCCCCCTGGCGGGCGAAATTAGACCCCAAAGAGACGGCAAACAGAACCAATAAACAAAGGGAACCGCTTCAGAAAGGACCGGGGGCAAAAATTTAAAATCCCAAAGGGTAACACCGACTACAGGGGAAGGGCCTACAAACGAGAAGTGTAAGCGGGAAAAGAGGAGCTATCTAAAATTGAACTAAACCTACCGACCGCAACAACCTCAAAAAATTTCCAAAATATAATGTAATTTTTTTTTAATTAAAAAAATTTTTTTTTCTTTCCTTTTTTTTAAAAATTTTTTTTATTTTTTTTTTTTCTTTTTTATTTCTTTTTTAATTCCCTTACCCCCCCTTACCCTCAATTTTCTTTTTTCATATATTTTTTACGTTTTTTTTTTAATTGGGGGAAAAATTTTTTTTTTTTTTTTTCCCTTTTTTCTTTTTCTTTTTTTTCTCTCCTTTTTTCCTTTTAAGCCCTAATACTCCTCTATTATTCCTTAACTTTCTTTTTTCATTTCACAAAACCCTTTGCCAAAAAAAAAAAAAGAGAGAGAGAAACCCTATTTTAACTGAACTTCAATACAGTTCTAAATTTTTTTGTGTTTTTTTTTTTTTAAATATTTTTTTAAAAGAGTCAAACCTCTACACAATTCAACTTTTTTTTTTCAGTAGTATGTGAATAAATTTTGGTCATTTAAAATCCAATTTAAATTTCCCATTTCTATTCAGGATGTGGTATACTCTCCCACTTTTTGACTCTCTGTTTTCTACTCAGAACACCTCTATTTCCCCCTTTCCCCCTTCTCTTCCCCCAACCTGTGAATTTTTGGGGGTTCTGGCTAGGGGAGAACATTTGGGAACAAAAACTGCGTAGATCTGTCCCCCCTCTTGAGTCCCCTTTTTCCCCCCGCTCACCTCTACTCCTTCCCCCCTCCTATTCTTCAGTAACTCTGTAACCTCTCTGGTTTCTCCCCGGGGGAGAATTTTTTTCACCTTAACCAAATTTTATTATCAGTGCGTATTTTTTGGGAGAACCCTTTAGCTATTGGAAGAATAAAATGAAATCCAGGGGAGAGATTGACCCAAATCCTGAGAAAACCAAAAACCCTGACTACAGGGAATTTTAAGGGAATAAAAACCATCAAAACCCCCATAACTACCCAAAAAACCCAAACCACCACCCAAGACCAAATAACTCCAGTACAAGACAAAAACCAAAAATTTTCTTTGCAACCGGGAAAATAGACCTAGTGTCAACATACAGCTCTCCAAACACCCAACCAGAACCCACGCAAAACTCATTACGGGGACACTCCTTTTTGCACCCAGAAGAAAAATCAATCCTGCACCAAACCCGCCCAAAAGCTTCCCAAACCAAAACCTTGAAAAAACCCAAATCTCCAACCCCACCACTGGTGAAACCGCCAAAATAAAAAGGAACCTCAGCCCACAAGAAACAAAAAGCCACTCCAGACACAAATCTAAACATGATGAAAAGGCAGAGAAATACCCAACCAAAAAAGGGAACTGAAAAAAGCCCCCAAGCAAAAAGAGGGAAATAGGGAATCAC
Organism: Odocoileus hemionus; assembly: GCA_020976825.1. NCBI lineage: Eukaryota > Metazoa > Chordata > Mammalia > Artiodactyla > Cervidae > Odocoileus > Odocoileus hemionus. The sequence goes on from JAJLRB010002377.1 coordinate 11,113, forward strand.
CTGAAAAAAATTTTAAATAATGATAAAAAAATGATCCAAAATTAAAAACAAAATGGAGTTACAAATAAATGCCGAGACAAAGATTGAGAAATGAAAAGAAATGTTTAACAAGGACCTAGAAGAAATAAAAAAAAATAAATTTAAAAATTAATAATGAAATAATGAGATAAAAAACACCGGGGAAACCCATATAAAAACAAAAACAGAAGATGGATAATAGTTAGAAAAAAATGGGGGAAAATAAATGAAGCAGAGGAAAAAAAAAAAAAAAACAAAAAAAATGAGAAACCTCAGGGCCTCGGACAATGTAAAACCCCCAACATTCAATCATGGGGCCCCAAAGAAGAAGACAAAAAGAAAGGCCATAGAAGATACTGGGGGAATAAAGGTGAAATTTAAATTGGGGAAGGAAAATCAGAACCAAGCTTCAAGAACAAGGAGAAGAGAGTCCCAAAAAAGGGTTAAACAAAGGCGAAAACCAAGACAATATTACATCAAATTAAAAGATAAAAACAAAGAACAAATATATATAAAAGCAGAATGGGAGGAAACAACTTAACAAAAAGGGATTCCATACGGATACAGTGTTTCTAATAGCAACCTTAGGAGAAGGAATGGGGGGACATACTTAAAGTAATATGAAACGAGATAACCTAACAACCAAGAATTACTTTACAACAGCAGGTTCCATGCAGATATGAAGGTAGAACTCAAAAGATATACAGACAAGCAATAGTGATAGGCACACCACCTAACAACAGCTACTTCAACATATTAAAGGGATCTTAATCTACGACAGGATGAAAGACAAAAGATTGGTTATAAACGTAACACAAACAAACAATAAATGGAAAAAGGACCATTACCTATAAATTATTACCTTTTAACTGTAAATGGGTTGAATGCCCCGTACCAATAAGACAAAGGTGGCTGACTAGTGATACAAAAACAAAAGACCACCTAAGACTATTAGCTCGTTAGCAGAGTGAACGACCTCAAGAAAAGGGACCATACAGACTAAAAGTGATAGGGGCTGGACAACAATATTCACTTCATCAAACAGAGACCAATAGAAAGAGAAGTGCTATGGACTCATATCATAGTAATAATAGACTGTCAAATAAAGCTGTGAAAAGAGACAAAGAATGGACAACTACATAATGATCAAGAGCGATCAATCCAAGAGATATACGAACAATTAAAATTACATATCACCCAACATACGATTACCACAATATTAAGGCAAATTCTATATATTAAAGCGAAAATAATATAACCACATAATAAGGGAATAGTCAATACCCCACTCACAACTATGATAATACTAAACAAAAATAATCAAGGAATACACAAACTTAAAGACCATGGTCCACTAGACCTAATGACTTCTATAGTGACTTTCACCCCAAAACAATCAACTTCACCTTTTCTCAGTGCACCGAACCTTCTCCATAAAATCAATCCAGGGCCATATATCGGTCTTGTAGAATTGCAAAAAGAATTGAAAACATTCCAGTCTATCTATTCTGACGCACTGTACATGTGACGATAGATCACATTAAAGATAAAATTATTATAAATGCAAACATATGCTAACAACACACTGTAATAAACTCATCTAAGCAAGAAAAAGTAAAAGAAAATCAAAGATAGCATAAATAATAAAAAAAACACAACAACCCAAAACCTATGGAAAAACTGAAAAAGCATCTAAGGAAGATTCCAGCATACACCTACCTCAAAAAAAGAAAGAAAATCAATTAATATCAAGGTCGACACCTAAACATCTGAGAAAAAGAAATGAAGAACCCCCAAAGGTAAGTATGAAGGAGAAATAAATATCTTAAAAATTAGGGACAAAAGTTAATGCAAACAGAAACTAAAGAGACCATAGCAAACAAATCAACAAAGGCTAAAAAGCTGTTTTTTTTGAAAAAATAACATAGATTAGGTCATCCCTTTAAGCACAGTACATCATTAAGAAACACAAAGGGAGAACGAACCAAATTACTATAATTAGGAAACAGACAGAGTGCTGTTACACACAAAAACGAAAATTGGTAGAAGATCAGTCACGAACAGAAACCACACGGAAATACAATAGGAATCATAAGAGACCTACTACCATTACTCTCTACTGTCCAATACAATGGACAACATAGGAAGAAATGGAACAAGATTCTCAGATAGAAGGATATAACTTTCCAAAACCGGACCATAAAGGAACAAAGAGAAGATTCCTTATCAAAACCATCACACAAGATCAAGAAATCGAAATCAATAATCCAGAAAATTCTCCGAGCAAGACAATAAGCGCCCAAGTACCATATGGCATCAGACAGCAGAACGTCTAGCCAATACATTTAGGGAAGACTAACAACCTATCTTATCACACACACTCTTCCAGATAAAGTGCGCACAAAGAGAAAAGGAGTAAACTGTCCAAAATCTCAATCTATAGCCACCCATGCACCCTACATTGCACAAACACAAAGACACAAAGAAATATTCCGTACATAAAAAATGAGGCAGAACAATGGCATACCCAGGCCAACAGAACTAATCACTATGCATGAATCAAGTACGATTGAGCAAAAAATCCCTTAAACCCAAACTTTCCAGCGCAAGCAGAATCCAACAAGCATAGTTACAAAATTCAAAGTACACCATGACCAAGTGCGGGCGTTATTCCTCAGAATGCAAGGATTCGTTAAACACTATCCTGAAGTCTCAATCAATGGTAATACAACCTACAATTAATCCAAATTGAAAAGATAAAAACCAAGAGATTAATCGCAAATAGATGCAGAATAAAAACCTGTGACAAAAATTCAAACATCCCTCTTTTATGTATTAACATAACTCTCCCAGAGAAAGCAGGAATATGAGAGAAACATAGCCTCAACACTATAAAAGCTATATATACAAAACCCCTAGAAAGCATACACCCTCCATTGTTAAAAAAATGAAAGCATTGTCCCCTGCGATAATCAGGAAGCAAGAACAAGGTGCCCACTCTCACGCAAGCTACCTATTCAACATTCATTGTTATGTGGTGAAGTGTGCCCCAAAGCAAATCAGGGCAGACACAAGAGAAGTAGAATAGGAAATCCAGATTAGGAAGTATAGATGATAGTGAAACTCCTCATCTTGTTATCTGTCAGTATTGACATGAAACGCTCTACAGCTAGACAAACACCCTAAAAAGACACGAACCCAGAAAAATCCCCTTTACTAAAAGATAATCTATCATGAATCTAGAAACGGTCCAGTTATAGCTAGGTATCATTAACAAAGATTAACACGACAGAAAGCTCTTGCATTTCCTTATAACACACAAGCAAATGAATGAAAAACAGAAAGAGAATATAAAGGGAATATCAGATACCAGTTCACCATTTTTGGTGCACGATCACAAACGAAATAAAATTCTTCAGGAAGGTATATATCTTACTACTAAAATAGAAGCAAAGAGACCTATACATAGAAAACTCTATTAAATCACTGATGTAAATAAAATCAAAGAGAGACACAACTTATGAGAACATATACCTGTTCATGGATTGGAAGAGAAGCAATATTGTCCTAAATAGCTTTACTACCCAAACAATCTATAGATTCAATGCAATTTCCTTATCTAGCTATACCAACTATTTTTTTCACAGAACCATAACCAATTAGATTCACGAAATTGTATGGGAAATACAAAGCGTAATCCCGGGATATAGCCAAAGTAATCCTTGAGAAAAAGAAAGAACAAAATCCAACCTGGCCTGACTTCAGACACTACTACTAAACCACATCAGTCGATCAAGACTGTAAGTACTGGCCAACAATAGAAAAAGATATAGATCGAATGAACAAATAAAAACCCTGAAGATAAATCCACAAACCTATGGATCTCTACTTATCCCTTCGACAAAGTGAAGGCAATATACAATTGAAAAAAAGACAACCTCCCTTAACAAGGTGCTGGGAAAAACTGTGTCAACCACTGTAAAAGAATGAAACTAGAACACTTTCTAACACCATACAACAAAAATAAACTCAAAATGTGATTAAAGCGATCTAAATGTAAGACCAGAAACTATAGAAACTCCTAGAGGAGAACATAAGGCAAAACACCTCCCGACATAAATCACAGCAGGGATCCTCCTATACCCACATCCCAAATTTTGAAAGAAATAAAAGCAAAAATATAAACAAATGGGACCTAAATGAAAACTTTAAAAGCGCTTTCACATAAAAGGAACACTATAAGCAATGAAAAGACAGCCCTCAGATTGGAGAAAATAATAGCAAACGAAGCAACAGAACGAAAGGAATAAATCTCAAAAATATACAAGCAACTCCTCCAGCTCAACTCCAGAAAAATAAATGACCCAATCAAAAAATGGGCCAAAGAACTAAAACAGACATTTCTCCAAGGAAGAACATACAGATGGCTAACAAACACTTCTCATGAAAAGATGCTCAACATCACTCATTATCAGAGAAATGCAAATCAAAACCACAATGAGAGTACCATTACACACCAGTCAGGATGGCTGCTATCCAAAAGTCTACAAGCAATAAATGCTGGAGAGGGTGAGAAAAGGGAACCCTCTTACACTGTTGGTGGGAATAGCAAACTAGTACAGCCACTATGGAAAACAGTGTGGAGATTTCTTAAAAAGCTGGGAAATAGAACTGCCATAATGGACCCAGCAATCCCACTTCTAGAGTTCTAGGGCATACACACTGGAGGAACCAGAATCTGAAAGAGACACGCTGCACCCCAATGTTCATCGCAGCACTGTTTATAATAGCCAGGACATGGAAACAACCTAGTAAATGCCCATCAGGCAGATTGAATGGATGAGGAAGCTGTGGTACATAATACACCATGGAATATTACTCAGCCCATTAAAAAGAATTCATTTGAATCAGTTCTAATGAGATGGATTGAAACTTGGAGCCCATTATACAGAGTGAAGTAAGCCAGAAAGATAAAGACCATTACAGTATACTAACACATATATATGGAATTTACAAAGATGGTAAGATAACCCTATATGCTAAACAGAAAAAGAGACTCAGATGTATAGAACAGACTTGTGGACTCTGGGGAGAAGGCGAGTGTGGGCGTTCAATGAGGAACAGCATTGGTTATGTATATTATCTAGGTGAAACAGATCACCAGCCCAGGTTGGGTGGAATGAGACAAGTGCTCGGGCCTGGTGCACTGTGAAGACCCAGAGGGATCGGGTGGAGGGGAGGTGGGTGGGGGGACTGGGATGGGGATACATGTAAATCCATGGCCTATTTCATTTCAATGTTTTATAACAAAAACTACTGATATGTAATGATGTAAAGTAATTAGCCTCCAATAATAAAAAATAATGGGAAAATTAAAAAAAAATAAAAGAACCCCCGGTGGCACTAGTGGAAAAAGAACTCCCTGCCAATCGGGAGACACAAAAATCGGGTTCACTTCCTGGTTGGGAAGATCCCCTGGGAAGGAAATGGCAATCCACTCCATGTTCTTTCCCATAAAGTCCTAGGGACTTATTACCACCATAAAAAGAATGAGATCTTCCATTTGCAAGCACATGGATGGCCCTTGAGGTTTTACGTGATAAATCAGACGAAAAAAAAAATACCATATCTTTTATTATATGGGAACCAAAAAACCCCCCAGGGGTTTCATAGACACAAAAAACGTTTGGGTGGTCCCAGAGGAGGGGTTGAGGGCAGGGGGGTGAAGGTGAAAAAGGGTAAAAGGGGAAAAACTTCTATTAAAAATAAATAACTCATGGGGGTGTAATATTACATGGGGGCCATATTAATAATACTGTACTGCATATTTAAAATTGCCAAGAGAGTAATTTTTGATTTTTCCCACAAGGAAAAATATTCTATAACTTTTAAGGGGGGAATGTTAACAAATAATCGTGATGATCATTTCTATTACAAATATCAAGTCAATATATTTACAAACCCTTTTTAAAAATAATTAAAATTTTTTGAAAATTGTTGAGTAATTATAACAAATGTTGTTTATCCCTACTGTACAGAAAATATTTATTATACATATATATTACATTTTTTTTTATATTCTTTTTTATTTTTTTATCACAGGATTCAAATATAAATTCCCCGTGCTATACGTAAGAACTAAAGACATCATTATATCCCAAAAAATTTATTTCAAAAGCATAAAATGAAATACGAAGGGGGGTAAAAACGACAGAATTTTGAAAGACTCAACAGTTAAAATTAGAAAATTGCTGAGGAAACTGAAAAGAACTAAATAAATGAAAACATGTTTTCAGGGGCGGCTCCATATTGTTTAGATGTCAGTCTTTCTAAATTAACTATAATTCCCTAAAATCCTGCTTTCTTTAAACACTTAGCATTCCTGGCTGGGTGCTGGAAACATCCTACATAGGAGTTTATTTATTTTTTTCTTAATATGTGCATTTTATTGAAGTATACTTAACAGTGTTTCAGGGGCACAGCAAGGTGATTCAGTTATACATATACAATATATTATTTTTCAGATTATTTTCCATTATAGATTTTCCTATAAATTTTCCATTTCTCTTATATTACAAGAGATTGACTATAGTTTCCCCTCTGCTATACAGTAAACCTTTGTTGCTTGTTGCATATCTATTTTTTAAATTAGAAATCTAGCATTCTATTCATACTAAGTCAAACAAGTGTAATTTTATTAATGTTGGTACAAATGACCCACAGGCACTAGTAGGTGTGAAACAAAATTTATATTCACAGAGTAAATGGCAAAAGAATTCCCCAAAGAGTAGGGCTTGTTTGGAGTGAATAAGATTGAGAGTGGTGATGCTGGCTTTGAATTTTCTTTTAAGCTTGATAGGGTGAAGCTGGAGGGAGCAGAGCCACATCTGGACTGTGGCTTGAGTGATTTAAATTCCTCCAGGTGCCAAGGGACAGAGGGACTTGTGGGGCTGCTTATCAGGATGCCCAGATGTGGGTCAACAGGGAACGAGGAGGAATGGAGTCTTGAAAGCTGTCAAAATAAAATATGGAGTCTTTCATCATTATTACAAAGAGAAGTTTTTGATGATAGCCTTCGACGCAGTGTGAGGTGATCCCTCACTGTTCGTTTTGAATTGGCATTTTATCTGATACTCGAGATGTGAACATCTTTATAAATCAAGTGTCAATCGGTCCACACTGTGCATCTCTTACACTCTTGGAGTAAATGTCAGTTTTATGGGGTCATTCTGCCGTCACTGTTTCGATTGGTTTGTTTTATTTTTCTGGTATTAGCTGAGCTGCATTTGTATATGTTGGGCAGAGTATAATCTTTTTGTCGATTTTTTTTTTTTTTGTGTTTCAGTTTGCTATTATGTTTCTCCCATTCTGAGGGCTTATCTTTTTTGCCTTTGTTTAATGATTTTCCTTGCTAGCTGTGGGGCAAAGCATTTTGAGTTTAATTAGGTCCCATTTATTAGTATCTTTGCCTTTTATTTTCCATTGTTCTCTAGAAGGTGGGTCATAGAGGAATCTTGCTGAGATTTATGTCAAAGAGTGTTCTGCCTATATTTTCCTTCTAACAGTTTTATATAATAGTTTTTCTGGTCTTACTTTAGGTCTTTACATCCATTTTAGAGTTTTTTCTTTGTGTATTCTGATAATAAGAATGTTTTACATTCATCATTCTTTATATACAGCAGCTGTCGCGAGTTTTCGCAGCATCCCAGCCAACATTATATTAAAGATACTATCTTTTCTCGCATGCATATTCCTTGACCTTGTCTGTCAAAAGATAGAGGTGGCCATAGGGGCATGGTTTATCTCTTTGAAGTTTTTCTATCTTGTCCAGTAGAATGGTTTCTTTTAAAAGTTAAAAACATAAACCTATCATACGGTGGAAGCAATTCTGCTCCTAGGAATTTTCTCCAATGACAAATGAAAAGTACGTGTGCCATATGAATACTTGTACATGAATATGTATAGCTTTATTACAATGGCCCAAGCCAAGAAACCAATCCACATATTCATCAACAGTTGAAAGAATAAGAACATGGTGGTACAATATTATCCATACAATGTGAATATGACTCACCTGTAAGAAAGTGTTGACTATAGATCGTGTTTTCTATTGCAGTTGAGTCTTTACAGATATTGGCTCCTGTGGTTGCTAATAAGCGGTAAAGTAACGCTGCCTTCACAGCAAGTGAGACCCAGTTTTGATCCCCTGTGGGTTGGAAAGTATCCCCTTGGAAGGAAAAATGGCAACCCACCGCACCAGTATATCTTTGCCTGGAAAATCCCCATGGACAGAGGTGCCTGGTATTACAGTTCATCGGCGAGTCGCTGAAGAGGTTTGACACAACTGAGCAACTATAACACACACACACTATCATGGTTGCATCACATGTGCTGAGTGATAATGAATCAGATTGGTACTGATATTTCCCTTTATAGAAAAACATCTAGAAAACACATAGGCTAATTTTACATTTGACAGGAAATGATGAATTGGGCAAGGATTGGTGACAGGGAGCAGAGAGGAGGGGAATGAACTGGAATGGCAAAGAAAGGACAGTTAAGGAGGTTGATATTATTATTTAATCTTTGATGTAGGCGAGGATAGTTTTTATGGTGTATACATATTGGTAACAATTGAATGAATAATTTTAACGGTTTTTAAAAATATTTATATTAGTTTTTTATGTATTTAGACACTCAATCATAACCGAATCTCTGGGATCAGCATGTACTGCAGCAATCCCCCCCAGTCCGAAGCTTCCCAGTCCTTATCATCTATCTTCCGTAGAGTTTGCTCAAACTCATGTCGCATTAAGTTGATGATGCCATCGCACACCATCTCATCTGGTGGGGGGGGGCCTCTGTCTATTCCCTTCTGGCTCCTGTATAGTTTGGGGCTTCCCTGGTGGCTCAGATGGTAAACCGTCTGTCTGTGATGCAGGAGACCCAGGTTCTTTTTTTTCAATCCCTGGGTTGGGAAGATCCCCTGGAGAAGGCAATGGCAACCCACTCCAGTACTCTTGCCTGGAAAATCCCATGGATGGAGTAGGGAGGGGAGCCTGGTAGGGCTACAGTCCATGGGGTTGCAAAGAGTCATGGTGTTGTTTAGTCACTAAATCATATCCAAACACTGTGACTCCATGGACTGCAGCATGCCAGGCTTCCACTGTCCTTCACTATCTCCGCAGATTTTGCTCCAACTCATGTCCATTAAGTCAATGATGCCTGTATACAAATTAAATATCAATAAAGCTATAAAAAATTACTTGCCAACAATATAATGTTGTGAGTGTTATTTGACACTTTACCTATGAAGCACCTGCCTGTGGCCCCAGCACACAGTAGGCACTAAATGGGCCGGTTGTATACAGGAGGTGCTCATGGAATGGCACTCATTGCTGTGGGGAAGATGGTGTCAACCCCCCCCCCCCCCGCCCCCATCTGACCATGATCTTCTCAAGCACAGAACAGGACCAAGCTTTGCCTCTGATGCCTCGGAAGCCCTCCCGAGATTGCACATGCAGTCCTGTACTCTGCTGACATCTGCTGAGTCGTTGGAAACTGACATCCCGAAGGAGGGAAGGCAGGGGAGGGCACTTCATGCTCTTTGTCCCCACAGCCACCAGGGCATTGAACCTCTCTTGTGCATCGGTTCACAGCCACACACAATCTCTGTGGGACATATAATACATTTCTTGGCAGCGGAGGGGTTTATTTAAAGTCCCCTTTACAATAGCTGGACCTTTGATGGAAACAGATCACTGTTACCCCTGGGGCCTGAGTGAGGGCAGGAATGCAGGCAGGATCTATTCTATAGCTTATCAGAGACGCCTGCATTGTGTGCCACGTTCAGGATGTGAAGACACTGTCTGACCTTGGCTGTGTGATGGAGGGTAGCCTCACGTTCACAGTGGACAGGAGTTTGTGAATGCTGCTGTGACTGGGGACACCAGCGGGGAGCTTGTCCACTTCCTCCTCTAAATATCATCCTTTCTTAGAAGTTTCTCTGGGCTCACATGGCAGATTATGAGAGGAAGTGCTTTTTCAGAAGCATCAAAACCAGACCTCACTGGTGGCCACTGGGTTAAATCAATCTATCCAGCATCGAGGACCTGATACGTTGCACCATGAAATGTCAGAGTTCTGGGTTTGAGTCCTGACTGACTACCCTTGATGCGTTCAGAGAGAGTGGGCTCCTATTCCTTAGTATCTTGCTGAGCTCACTTTCCTCACCTGTAAAATAAATACTTCCGACACTCATGGGACTTGCTCCTTATTGAGAAATGTCATCGCAAGTGGCTGATAGAGGTCGCCCACATGGCTGGGCCGCCCACATGCTGGACAGAGCTCCCCAGCCTCCCAACTCCCTGGTTATATTCAACCCCCCACCCTCCTGTCTCAGCTGCCTGACCAGCCTATGGGTGCAGAGAGTCTGTCACTGCAGTCATTCCTTTCATTCCCTCAATTTAGGTTCCACGTTTAGAAATCTCTATCAGCCTTTGGCACCAGAAACTGCGCCCTTGAAGAACACAGAGGCGGTGACACGCATCCCCGTGCTCTGTGTCTAATGTATGAAGTGTTTACAACCATGCCTTACACAGACCTCTACCTTCTCTCCTCTTCTTTCCCCTACTTCCTCCTCCTCCCCCTTCCTCTGTCTCCTCCTCCTTCACATTCTTCAATCATCAGAATTTGAGACTCAGTGGTAAGACGATGGGTTAATCAATTATTTACTATTTCCCCCCAGGGCAACCTTCCAGACAGCTTTAATGTTCCCCCAGGTTGTGAGGTGTGCCTACATTCCTGGCCGATCAGACCACTGGCTCAGCCCAGGTTGAAGCTGGTTATATAGGTCTTGGGCAGAGCAGCAAATGTACCCAGGTTGGCCCCTGAGACCAGCCAGGGAAGCTGGGGGGAGGGAGTCTGGTGCTCTTGCCCACCTGGCATCAATTCATGTCCTTTTCTTGATGGTGTCCTGGTTTTCCGCTGGGAAGAAACAACTGACCTGCGTGTGGTCAGGAGCTCATGACACTTTGCTCAGATTGCTCTCCCTCTGCCCTGGATGGGCAAGGAGGGCAGGCAAGGGGTCGGGACCTAAGCTCAGCCCAGATCCCACCAACACTGGGCATTGCTTCCTCTTCTAGATCCAGGAGCTGACCTGGCAGCTCTCTAAACCCTGAGTCTGAATTGCTCCTCTTTTTCCTTCCATGCTAGGGCCACCCCCAGGCATCCGATACCTTCCTTTTTGGTCCTCTGTTTTCTTGCATTATCTGGAGTCCAATGATTTATTCTTACATTAGGCTGAGTCCTGCAACAGGGGCAAAGGGCAAGGAAGAGCAGCTCGTCCCTGGGTGCCCTGGCCAATCCTTGGGCCTGAGCAAATCCAGGCCCTGGACTTCACGCTTGTAGGAAAAGGTAGTGAGGTCTGTGAAGGGGGCTGGAGGCAACTTACCTTTCATGATGTAGAGAGATGTAGCAACAATCCCTCCTCCAGCTCATCTCTAGTCATGAATGCATGGGCCCTCAGGACCTGGCTAGGTGCCACGGATGTGCCAGCGACACAGGTATGCCAGCTTTGGCAGGTGTGAAGCTATAGACTCCCCCTACCCCCAGACCCCGACTCTCATGGCTGCTGAGCCCTTGTCTTGACTGTTTGATATTTAAAAGGGGATATTGAAAGGCCATGCTGGTGTCACAGCACATCATTGGAACAAGCAGCACAAGCTCGTGACGGGCTCAGCCCTGTTAAAGTCTTTCTATAATCACTCACAAGCTTGGTGGCTTTGGGCAAATGACATAACCTCTCCAAGCTCTGTTCCCCCCATCTCCGCTTCCGAAGCAGAGATATGGGTGGCACTGTTTCCTCGGTCAAGGCCATTGTGGTGAGGGTCGAGTGAGTCAGCCCATAGAAAGCCTTTGGGATAGAGGAAAGCTGCTATTTTACATCAGTTGCCATGACAACGATGATGCTGGTGGGTGAGTGATGATCAATCCCATTCCCACGTCCCCTATCCTGTCATCAGGGGTTGCATCCCCAAGGCATCTGTCGTCCAAGGAGGGGCTTCACATTCCTTTTCAATGGCTTTTGTTTATCCTAAAACCCACATCTTGGAGGAGGGCCAAGTGGTTTTATGGCTATCGTCTTGTTCACGCTAGGAGCCCAGATTTAGTACCGGCTGTGGAACTAAAGCATCCCTGTAGCTCTCCTCAGGCGGCAGGTGACCAGTCATTGAGGCTGTCGCCTCTTGCTTTCTGATCACTATAATATTGTGTCTCATAGTCAGAATGACATTCTCCCCAGTCACCTTTCTCACCTCCCGAAAAAAAAAAGAGAGATGACTGTCAACAGAATCTATGCTCTGGGCAAGACCTCACCATCCTAATAGAGTAGGGATCATGCTTGGGAGAGCATCTGATCCAACCTGTTGCACAGGGAAGGGAATCCCAGGTGTGAAGGAGCAGCTGAGATTGAGAAACTGAGGCCTAGAGTGGAAGATGTGCAACCTGCCCCCAGATCACACAGGGTTGCAGTTCGTTGTCACGATCAGGTGCAGATTAAACGGCTTGAATTCCTGACTTCATCCAGGTAGGAGTTCATGTGGAAACCACTAAGAGAAGAATTAAGAAGGAATGAATACCAGGAAATATAGTTGTGGGTGGACAGAACAAAGTAAAAATGGATGACCAGGTGAAAGGAAGTCAAAGAGGGGTGAAATTGGTGAAAATAAAAAGGAGCCAGGATAATGATTGTGGAAGGAAGTCAGGAGTGAAGCAAAGAGGTAGAGGTATGAAATAGGAGGAGCGGAGGAGCTTGAATAAGGCGGAATTGGACGTTCCGACAGCGTTCCCACCTCTAATCCGCCCAGGAAATTCTAACCCCTGCGGAATGGCCTATAATCTAGAGCCAATCTAAGGTCAAAATGATCCCGGAACTGCTTCCACTACAGTTCTTCCCCCTTCATCCAATCTCACCTACTCCTTAACGTCTTACAATTCCCCCCCAACATGCACCGCATCTCTCTCATCTCTCACCATCCATCTGCTTCCATCAATATCAATTCGTCCGCTAATCTCTATCAACCCAGTCTCATCCCCCAGACATACCACTTTCCCAACTTACACATACTTTGACCGATAGGTAGCAGATTGTTCCAGCATTCCCCGTCATGCCACAGATCAAGGTCATTTCACGATGGGCCTTCTGAATGTCCAAGTGTGGAATGACATTAAATAAAACGCGCTTTTGGACCGCAGATGACAAGATAACCCACTTCGTAGCTCTCAGGACAGAGTCTCAGTGTCCCTACCCGTTCTGTAGATCCAGCGCATACTGGAACTCGTAGAGTTGTCAAGTCTCGACAGAAACCTGTGGTTTTTTTTCAGAGATGAAATTGAGTTCAAATGATTCTCACAGTGAATTTGAGAGAAAAACAGGTCAATATGGACTGCCCGAGTAAGGTTGTCCATGTTGTTAGACCAAACCATCCCAAGTGGGTGACCCCTTGATTCTAGCTGGGCAATGCGTGCGAAGGCATTTAAAAGTCAGTGAGATATTTAACATTGGGGATACACTTCCACCAGAATTAGGCTGGGCTTTCACTGCGAGTCTGAGTGCCATGTTAGGAGATGCAAGCAGATGTACTGCCCTATGACCTGGTGATGTAATAGGACTTCCCTTGTGGCTTCAGATGGTAAAGAATCTCTCCTTTGGCCAGTGTAAGGAGAAGCGGGTTCGATCTCTGGGTCGGGAAGATCCCACCTGGAGGAGGGCATGGCAACCCACTCTCAGTGTTTTCTTGTACCTGGAAAAATCTCATAGACAGAGGAGGCTGGTGGCTATAGTCCATGGGGTTGCGAAAGAGTCAGACATGACTAAGCATGCATGAACTACTATCTATCTAGGAGTTTGAGAGAGCTCAGTGGAGGGTGTTTGGATGGGATAGAAAGCCTAAAAAACCTGCAACCTGGGGATGGAGCCAAGCCTGTGCTTGCTCTATAGAGGAGGGACCCCAGGAATATTAAATAAATATAAAGTAAATATGATCTTTCGCTCCTTCCCTGATCTCCTGCTGGCGTGCCCTATATATAACCAGATCTGTGAAGCCAGAGGGATGCAGGGTTCCCCTCGATAAGGATGCTATAAGGTCAGCCCCCAGAGGAACACAGCAATGGGGACAGGTAGATGGAGAATCTACAGAGGTTACGGGGGTACTACCCCCAGCAGAGGGGAGGTGCCCTTCAGGGCCAGTGATTTGGGGAAGACAATGGCTTTGGAGCTGAGTCCTGAGGACAGGGACGGGTTGGACTGGGAGGAAGAGCTAGTGGAATGGGAGTTCTTGGTGGAGGGAAACAGCAGGAGCAAGCAAATTGATGCGGGCAGGGGCCAGATCCTGCAGGCCAGGTGCGGTAAGGAGCTTGCATTTGATGTTTAGAGTTTACTGGGAGGCAGGGGTGTGCACCGTGTAATGCTGTCGCTTTCAGTCGTGTTCGACTCTTTGAGAATTGTGGATCGTAGACCCCCAGGATCCTATGTCCATAGGATTCTCCAGGCAACAAGAATACTGGGGGGAGTGCGTTGCGAGTTGCTCCTCATACAGGGGATCTTCCTAATCCAGGGATTGAACCCAAGTTGTTTACATCTACCTGTATTGGTAGGCAGGTTCTTTACCGCTAATGCCACCTTATGGGAAGCCCAGGCAAGGGTGAGTTCTCAGCAGAAAGTGACATGATCTGACTCCTCTGAGGGGGGTGTGGCGCTTGGAACCAGGGAGGGGTGAAGGCAGGAGGCTACGTGTGGCAACCCTAGCAGATGAGAGGTCTGGACCATAGTGGGCAGGAGAAAGAGACTCGTGACCAGAGCGGAGTGTATTTTGGAGGAAGAACTAAGAATTGGCTGGTGGGTCAGACATAGGGGGCAAAGGATGGGAGCAGAGAAGTATCTGGCTAGATGGCACCTGGACCTCAGTGGTCACTCAGCCCCTCTCCTGCCTGCTCAGGCATCTTGTTGAGTTGGTTGGTGAGAGGCTGGGGCGATGTGTCTCAGGGAGCCAAGGTTTGGCCTTCCTTGCTTCACCCAATCTCCTGCGTGGGTCCAAGACAGTCGTGCCAACCCCAGATACTGCAATTGCAGTGTTATGAGGTAGACTTGCCGAGAGATCTAGGAGATGACCCAACTCTAGAGAAAGTACCTTCAAACACATGTGATTCCTGGTTCCCCCCTGCCCAGTTAGGTGAGCTGGTCCTGGGGACTGGGCAGCCCTGCAAATTGGATCGGGTATCGGCTCTGGGTGTTAATCCCAACCCAGGCCAGGCAGGGCTACTTCAATGCCATGATGCAAGGGTGGGCGCCAGGCCATTGGCCGTCTCCGTTTCTGGTGTGAGGATCAGGCCGAGACATTGGCAGGTTTCTTGAGCCACTTAGTGTTATTGGGGCATAGTAGGGGAGGTTTCAGAAACTGCGTAGAGAGTGAGACGGCTGGGTTGTAAGTTGTATGGGTTGATTTTGTGAACCCTGGATCGGTGTTGAACTAGTATCCCCCTGGATGATGCACTGGAGGTGGACATGAGAGTGCTCCATGCGTTACTTGAAGTTCGGCTGGTTAGCTATCTCTATTTTAATTTTTTCTTTTTTTTCACAGCGTTCTCTCCTTCGCAGGGCTTCACTTCGTTCTGAGTATTTTTTGTGGTGGGCCACAGAACCTCTGGCTCTGACGTCTAAACACATTCTCCTGCACTGTTGGTCAAAATAATTCCAACTCTTGTCAATAATAATTTTTTTTAAGGTGTTGCTAATCGATTAGGAGCTGGGCTGCCGGCCATCAGCTGAGTCTCCGAATAGGGACTGTACTAAGGTGACTTGAGAAGGGCGATCACCAGCCAGGCTCGTAGGGTTAACAATGTTTCTACGTGCATAGCCTGTTTTAGTTTTGATGCTTGATCAACACTGTGTGCCGAAGTCTGTTTGTCGATCGTACACATCTCTAGTTGTAAGGCTCCCTGTTAATCAGAAATCAGAGTTAACTGACTCGTCATAATGTCGGCCATCACTGGGGCTGTGACAGATGGGGTGCGTCACTGGTTGTCTGCAGGAAGGAAGGAGGGGCTTCTGACGTTGGGTTGAGGGGAGGGGGCACCTTATAAGTCCCCCG
>JAJLRB010002378.1:0-28076 GCA_020976825.1 Odocoileus hemionus
GCTTGGCAGGCAAAAAGGACGCTTCTCGAGGTGAGTCGGGAGACCCAGGTCCCTTTCCAGTAGCCACAGGGATACTGGGATTCCTGTCAATGTTCAAGAGGAGTCAGGCTCCGTCAAATTTTGAAGCAGTGAGCTCTGCGTGCCTCTCGAGGTGTCAGAGGCATGTGAGGCATTCCGTCGAAAGGAGTCGGGGACCTAGGGCTTTCTCTAGGGACTCCACAGGTGGTGCAGACATCCCTTCACCTTGTGAGATGAAAGACTAGACTGTATTCAAGCCACTGCAAGGAAACCCGGCCTCCTTTCGAGTCAGGGCTTCTCGGTGTATATGCCCATTGAGGCAGCAATCTCAGGGTCCCTCCCTCATACCTATTGCTGAGAGAAGCCTCCTCTTGAGGGGCTTGTGGAAAGGTGGCCTACGTCTTGAGTCTAAGCCAGGGAATCAGCTCTCATCTCGAGGCAATTTGGGGTACACGGAGCAGTCCTCGAGTTGCTCTGCTGAACTTGGTACTCCTCTAGACTTGGCCCGTTGTTCTCGGGGAACCTCTGGAGTTGCCTAAAGGGAGTCAAGCCTCAGGTCGTGTTTGATGGGGAACGGGGGATGGCTCTGGAGTCAATGCAGGGGAAGCGGGCCTCATCTCGATTTGATTTGGGGCCCATGGAGCTCCTTCGCGATGCTGGTGTGACCTCAGGGTCCCTCTCTACTTGTGACAGTGTTTTTGCGGACTGTCTCGACATCCATCAAGCAAGTCGAGGCTCCTGACATGTTTCAGGGGGCTCACGGAATTGCTCTGCATGCAGTGCAGGGGAATCGGGCCTCATCTCGCTTGGAGGGGAAGTCTCATGGTTTTTCTCGAGTTGCGGCGGGGACCTGGGGTACATTCTCGACTTACGGCGGGGATGGCCCTTCAACCCTCGTGTTGTTCAACGAAGTCAGGACTCCTGTCGAGTTACGAGGGACACCTCAGGAGTCTCTTCGAGGCTTGGCAGGGCAAAAGGAACGCTTCTCGAGGTGAGTCGGGAGACCCAGGGTCCCTTTCCAGTAGCCACAGGGATACTGGGATTCCTGTCAATGTTCAAGAGGAGTCAGGCTCCGTCAAATTTTGAAGCAGTGAGCTCTGCGTGCCTCTCGAGGTGTCAGAGGCATGTGAGGCATTCCGTCGAAAGGAGTCGGGGACCTAGGGCTTTCTCTAGGGACTCCACAGGTGGTGCAGACATCCCTTCAGCTTGTGAGATGAAAGACTAGACTGTATTCAAGCCACTGCAAGGAAAGCCGGCCTCCTTTCGAGTCAGGGCTTCTCGGTGTATATGCCCATTGAGGCAGCAATCTCAGGGTCCCTCCCTCATACCTATTGCTGAGAGAAGCCTCCTCTTGAGGGGCTTGTGGAAAGGTGGCCTACGTCTTGAGTCTAAGCCAGGGAATCAGCTCTCATCTCGAGGCAATTTGGGGTACACGGAGCAGTCCTCGAGTTGCTCTGCTGAACTTGGTACTCCTCTAGACTTGGCCCGTTGTTCTCGGGGAACCTCTGGAGTTGCCTAAAGGGAGTCAAGCCTCAGGTCGTGTTTGATGGGAAACGGGGGATGGCTCTGGAGTCAATGCAGGGGAAGCGGGCCTCATCTCGAGTTGATTTGGGGCCCATGGAGCTCCTTCGCGATGCTGGTGTGACCTCAGGGTCCCTCTCTACTTGTGACAGTGTTTTTGCGGACTGTCTCGACATCCATCAAGCAAGTCGAGGCTCCTGACATGTTTCAGGGGGCTCACGGAATTGCTCTGCATGCAGTGCAGGGGAATCGGGCCTCATCTCGCTTGGAGGGGGAAGTCTCATGGTTTTTCTCGAGTTGCGGCGGGGACCTGGGGTACATTCTCGACTTACGGCGGGGATGGCCCTTCAACCCTCGTGTTTGTTCAACGAAGTCAGGACTCCTGTCGAGTTACGAGGGACACCTCAGGAGTCTCTTCGAGGCTTGGCAGGGCAAAAGGAACGCTTCTCGAGGTGAGTCGGGAGACCCAGGGTCCCTTTCCAGTAGCCACAGGGATACTGGGATTCCTGTCAATGTTCAAGAGGAGTCAGGCTCCGTCAAATTTTGAAGCAGTGAGCTCTGCGTGCCTCTCGAGGTGTCAGAGGCATGTGAGGCATTCCGTCGAAAGGAGTCGGGGACCTAGGGCTTTCTCTAGGGACTCCACAGGTGGTGCAGACATCCCTTCACCTTGTGAGATGAAAGACTAGACTGTATTCAAGCCACTGCAAGGAAAGCCGGCCTCCTTTCGAGTCAGGGCTTCTCGGTGTATATGCCCATTGAGGCAGCAATCTCAGGGTCCCTCCCTCATACCTATTGCTGAGAGAAGCCTCCTCTTGAGGGGCTTGTGGAAAGGTGGCCTACGTCTTGAGTCTAAGCCAGGGAATCAGCTCTCATCTCGAGGCAATTTGGGGTACACGGAGCAGTCCTCGAGTTGCTCTGCTGAACTTGGTACTCCTCTAGACTTGGCCCGTTGTTCTCGGGGAACCTCTGGAGTTGCCTAAAGGGAGTCAAGCCTCAGGTCGTGTTTGATGGGGAACGGGGGATGGCTCTGGAGTCAATGCAGGGGAAGCGGGCCTCATCTCGAGTTGATTTGGGGCCCATGGAGCTCCTTCGCGATGCTGGTGTGACCTCAGGGTCCCTCTCTACTTGTGACAGTGTTTTTGCGGACTGTCTCGACATCCATCAAGCAAGTCGAGGCTCCTGACATGTTTCAGGGGGCTCACGGAATTGCTCTGCATGCAGTGCAGGGGAATCGGGCCTCATCTCGCTTGGAGGGGGAAGTCTCATGGTTTTTCTCGAGTTGCGGCGGGGACCTGGGGTACATTCTCGACTTACGGCGGGGATGGCCCTTCAACCCTCGTGTTTGTTCAACGAAGTCAGGACTCCTGTCGAGTTACGAGGGACACCTCAGGAGTCTCTTCGAGGCTTGGCAGGGCAAAAGGAACGCTTCTCGAGGTGAGTCGGGAGACCCAGGGTCCCTTTCCAGTAGCCCACAGGGATACTGGGATTCCTGTCAATGTTCAAGAGGAGTCAGGCTCCGTCAAATTTTGAAGCAGTGAGCTCTGCGTGCCTCTCGAGGTGTCAGAGGCATGTGAGGCATTCCGTCGAAAGGAGTCGGGGACCTAGGGCTTTCTCTAGGGACTCCACAGGTGGTGCAGACATCCCTTCAGCTTGTGAGATGAAAGACTAGACTGTATTCAAGCCACTGCAAGGAAAGCCGGCCTCCTTTCGAGTCAGGGCTTCTCGGTGTATATGCCCATTGAGGCAGCAATCTCAGGGTCCCTCCCTCATACCTATTGCTGAGAGAAGCCTCCTCTTGAGGGGCTTGTGGAAAGGTGGCCTACGTCTTGAGTCTAAGCCAGGGAATCAGCTCTCATCTCGAGGCAATTTGGGGTACACGGAGCAGTCCTCGAGTTGCTCTGCTGAACTTGGTACTCCTCTAGACTTGGCCCGTTGTTCTCGGGGAACCTCTGGAGTTGCCTAAAGGGAGTCAAGCCTCAGGTCGTGTTTGATGGGGAACGGGGGATGGCTCTGGAGTCAATGCAGGGGAAGCGGGCCTCATCTCGAGTTGATTTGGGGCCCATGGAGCTCCTTCGCGATGCTGGTGTGACCTCAGGGTCCCTCTCTACTTGTGACAGTGTTTTTGCGGACTGTCTCGACATCCATCAAGCAAGTCGAGGCTCCTGACATGTTTCAGGGGGCTCACGGAATTGCTCTGCATGCAGTGCAGGGGAATCGGGCCTCATCTCGCTTGGAGGGGGAAGTCTCATGGTTTTTCTCGAGTTGCGGCGGGGACCTGGGGTACATTCTCGACTTACGGCGGGGATGGCCCTTCAACCCTCGTGTTTGTTCAACGAAGTCAGGACTCCTGTCGAGTTACGAGGGACACCTCAGGAGTCTCTTCGAGGCTTGGCAGGGCAAAAGGAACGCTTCTCGAGGTGAGTCGGGAGACCCAGGGTCCCTTTCCAGTAGCCACAGGGATACTGGGATTCCTGTCAATGTTCAAGAGGAGTCAGGCTCCGTCAAATTTTGAAGCAGTGAGCTCTGCGTGCCTCTCGAGGTGTCAGAGGCATGTGAGGCATTCCGTCGAAAGGAGTCGGGGACCTAGGGCTTTCTCTAGGGACTCCACAGGTGGTGCAGACATCCCTTCAGCTTGTGAGATGAAAGACTAGACTGTATTCAAGCCACTGCAAGGAAAGCCGGCCTCCTTTCGAGTCAGGGCTTCTCGGTGTATATGCCCATTGAGGCAGCAATCTCAGGGTCCCTCCCTCATACCTATTGCTGAGAGAAGCCTCCTCTTGAGGGGCTTGTGGAAAGGTGGCCTACGTCTTGAGTCTAAGCCAGGGAATCAGCTCTCATCTCGAGGCAATTTGGGGTACACGGAGCAGTCCTCGAGTTGCTCTGCTGAACTTGGTACTCCTCTAGACTTGGCCCGTTGTTCTCGGGGAACCTCTGGAGTTGCCTAAAGGGAGTCAAGCCTCAGGTCGTGTTTGATGGGAAACGGGGGATGGCTCTGGAGTCAATGCAGGGGAAGCGGGCCTCATCTCGAGTTGATTTGGGGCCCATGGAGCTCCTTCGCGATGCTGGTGTGACCTCAGGGTCCCTCTCTACTTGTGACAGTGTTTTTGCGGACTGTCTCGACATCCATCAAGCAAGTCGAGGCTCCTGACATGTTTCAGGGGGCTCACGGAATTGCTCTGCATGCAGTGCAGGGGAATCGGGCCTCATCTCGCTTGGAGGGGGAAGTCTCATGGTTTTTCTCGAGTTGCGGCGGGGACCTGGGGTACATTCTCGACTTACGGCGGGGATGGCCCTTCAACCCTCGTGTTTGTTCAACGAAGTCAGGACTCCTGTCGAGTTACGAGGGACACCTCAGGAGTCTCTTCGAGGCTTGGCAGGGCAAAAGGAACGCTTCTCGAGGTGAGTCGGGAGACCCAGGGTCCCTTTCCAGTAGCCACAGGGATACTGGGATTCCTGTCAATGTTCAAGAGGAGTCAGGCTCCGTCAAATTTTGAAGCAGTGAGCTCTGCGTGCCTCTCGAGGTGTCAGAGGCATGTGAGGCATTCCGTCGAAAGGAGTCGGGGACCTAGGGCTTTCTCTAGGGACTCCACAGGTGGTGCAGACATCCCTTCAGCTTGTGAGATGAAAGACTAGACTGTATTCAAGCCACTGCAAGGAAACCCGGCCTCCTTTCGAGTCAGGGCTTCTCGGTGTATATGCCCATTGAGGCAGCAATCTCAGGGTCCCTCCCTCATACCTATTGCTGAGAGAAGCCTCCTCTTGAGGGGCTTGTGGAAAGGTGGCCTACGTCTTGAGTCTAAGCCAGGGAATCAGCTCTCATCTCGAGGCAATTTGGGGTACACGGAGCAGTCCTCGAGTTGCTCTGCTGAACTTGGTACTCCTCTAGACTTGGCCCGTTGTTCTCGGGGAACCTCTGGAGTTGCCTAAAGGGAGTCAAGCCTCAGGTCGTGTTTGATGGGGAACGGGGGATGGCTCTGGAGTCAATGCAGGGGAAGCGGGCCTCATCTCGAGTTGATTTGGGGCCCATGGAGCTCCTTCGCGATGCTGGTGTGACCTCAGGGTCCCTCTCTACTTGTGACAGTGTTTTTGCGGACTGTCTCGACATCCATCAAGCAAGTCGAGGCTCCTGACATGTTTCAGGGGGCTCACGGAATTGCTCTGCATGCAGTGCAGGGGAATCGGGCCTCATCTCGCTTGGAGGGGGAAGTCTCATGGTTTTTCTCGAGTTGCGGCGGGGACCTGGGGTACATTCTCGACTTACGGCGGGGATGGCCCTTCAACCCTCGTGTTTGTTCAACGAAGTCAGGACTCCTGTCGAGTTACGAGGGACACCTCAGGAGTCTCTTCGAGGCTTGGCAGGGCAAAAGGAACGCTTCTCGAGGTGAGTCGGGAGACCCAGGGTCCCTTTCCAGTAGCCACAGGGATACTGGGATTCCTGTCAATGTTCAAGAGGAGTCAGGCTCCGTCAAATTTTGAAGCAGTGAGCTCTGCGTGCCTCTCGAGGTGTCAGAGGCATGTGAGGCATTCCGTCGAAAGGAGTCGGGGACCTAGGGCTTTCTCTAGGGACTCCACAGGTGGTGCAGACATCCCTTCAGCTTGTGAGATGAAAGACTAGACTGTATTCAAGCCACTGCAAGGAAACCCGGCCTCCTTTCGAGTCAGGGCTTCTCGGTGTATATGCCCATTGAGGCAGCAATCTCAGGGTCCCTCCCTCATACCTATTGCTGAGAGAAGCCTCCTCTTGAGGGGCTTGTGGAAAGGTGGCCTACGTCTTGAGTCTAAGCCAGGGAATCAGCTCTCATCTCGAGGCAATTTGGGGTACACGGAGCAGTCCTCGAGTTGCTCTGCTGAACTTGGTACTCCTCTAGACTTGGCCCGTTGTTCTCGGGGAACCTCTGGAGTTGCCTAAAGGGAGTCAAGCCTCAGGTCGTGTTTGATGGGGAACGGGGGATGGCTCTGGAGTCAATGCAGGGGAAGCGGGCCTCATCTCGAGTTGATTTGGGGCCCATGGAGCTCCTTCGCGATGCTGGTGTGACCTCAGGGTCCCTCTCTACTTGTGACAGTGTTTTTGCGGACTGTCTCGACATCCATCAAGCAAGTCGAGGCTCCTGACATGTTTCAGGGGGCTCACGGAATTGCTCTGCATGCAGTGCAGGGGAATCGGGCCTCATCTCGCTTGGAGGGGGAAGTCTCATGGTTTTTTCTCGAGTTGCGGCGGGGACCTGGGGTACATTCTCGACTTACGGCGGGGATGGCCCTTCAACCCTCGTGTTGGTTCAACGAAGTCAGGACTCCTGTCGAGTTACGAGGGACACCTCAGGAGTCTCTTCGAGGCTTGGCAGGGCAAAAGGAACGCTTCTCGAGGTGAGTCGGGAGACCCAGGGTCCCTTTCCAGTAGCCACAGGGATACTGGGATTCCTGTCAATGTTCAAGAGGAGTCAGGCTCCGTCAAATTTTGAAGCAGTGAGCTCTGCGTGCCTCTCGAGGTGTCAGAGGCATGTGAGGCATTCCGTCGAAAGGAGTCGGGACCTAGGGCTTTCTCTAGGGACTCCACAGGTGGTGCAGACATCCCTTCAGCTTGTGAGATGAAAGACTAGACTGTATTCAAGCCACTGCAAGGAAAGCCGGCCTCCTTTCGAGTCAGGGCTTCTCGGTGTATATGCCCATTGAGGCAGCAATCTCAGGGTCCCTCCCTCATACCTATTGCTGAGAGAAGCCTCCTCTTGAGGGGCTTGTGGAAAGGTGGCCTACGTCTTGAGTCTAAGCCAGGGAATCAGCTCTCATCTCGAGGCAATTTGGGGTACACGGAGCAGTCCTCGAGTTGCTCTGCTGAACTTGGTACTCCTCTAGACTTGGCCCGTTGTTCTCGGGGAACCTCTGGAGTTGCCTAAAGGGAGTCAAGCCTCAGGTCGTGTTTGATGGGGAACGGGGGATGGCTCTGGAGTCAATGCAGGGAAGCGGGCCTCATCTCGAGTTGATTTGGGGCCCATGGAGCTCCTTCGCGATGCTGGTGTGACCTCAGGTCCCTCTCTACTTGTGACAGTGTTTTTGCGGACTGTCTCGACATCCATCAAGCAAGTCGAGGCTCCTGACATGTTTCAGGGGGCTCACGGAATTGCTCTGCATGCAGTGCAGGGGAATCGGGCCTCATCTCGCTTGGAGGGGGAAGTCTCATGGTTTTTCTCGAGTTGCGGCGGGGACCTGGGGTACATTCTCGACTTACGGCGGGGATGGCCCTTCAACCCTCGTGTTGGTTCAACGAAGTCAGGACTCCTGTCGAGTTACGAGGGACACCTCAGGAGTCTCTTCGAGGCTTGGCAGGGCAAAAGGAACGCTTCTCGAGGTGAGTCGGGAGACCCAGGGTCCCTTTCCAGTAGCCACAGGGATACTGGGATTCCTGTCAATGTTCAAGAGGAGTCAGGCTCCGTCAAATTTTGAAGCAGTGAGCTCTGCGTGCCTCTCGAGGTGTCAGAGGCATGTGAGGCATTCCGTCGAAAGGAGTCGGGGACCTAGGGCTTTCTCTAGGGACTCCACAGGTGGTGCAGACATCCCTTCAGCTTGTGAGATGAAAGACTAGACTGTATTCAAGCCACTGCAAGGAAAGCCGGCCTCCTTTCGAGTCAGGGCTTCTCGGTGTATATGCCCATTGAGGCAGCAATCTCAGGGTCCCTCCCTCATACCTATTGCTGAGAGAAGCCTCCTCTTGAGGGGCTTGTGGAAAGGTGGCCTACGTCTTGAGTCTAAGCCAGGGAATCAGCTCTCATCTCGAGGCAATTTGGGGTACACGGAGCAGTCCTCGAGTTGCTCTGCTGAACTTGGTACTCCTCTAGACTTGGCCCGTTGTTCTCGGGGAACCTCTGGAGTTGCCTAAAGGGAGTCAAGCCTCAGGTCGTGTTTGATGGGGAACGGGGGATGGCTCTGGAGTCAATGCAGGGGAAGCGGGCCTCATCTCGAGTTGATTTGGGGCCCATGGAGCTCCTTCGCGATGCTGGTGTGACCTCAGGGTCCCTCTCTACTTGTGACAGTGTTTTTGCGGACTGTCTCGACATCCATCAAGCAAGTCGAGGCTCCTGACATGTTTCAGGGGGCTCACGGAATTGCTCTGCATGCAGTGCAGGGGAATCGGGCCTCATCTCGCTTGGAGGGGGAAGTCTCATGGTTTTTCTCGAGTTGCGGCGGGGACCTGGGGTACATTCTCGACTTACGGCGGGGATGGCCCTTCAACCCTCGTGTTGGTTCAACGAAGTCAGGACTCCTGTCGAGTTACGAGGGACACCTCAGGAGTCTCTTCGAGGCTTGGCAGGGCAAAAGGAACGCTTCTCGAGGTGAGTCGGGAGACCCAGGGTCCCTTTCCAGTAGCCACAGGGATACTGGGATTCCTGTCAATGTTCAAGAGGAGTCAGGCTCCGTCAAATTTTGAAGCAGTGAGCTCTGCGTGCCTCTCGAGGTGTCAGAGGCATGTGAGCATTCCGTCGGAAAGGATTCGGGGACACTAGGGCTTTCGCTAGGGACTCCACAGGTGGTGCAGACATCCCTTCAGCTTTGTGAGATGAAAGACTAGACTGTATTCAAGCCTCTGCCAGGAAAGCCGGCCTCCTTTCGAGTCAGGGCTTCGCGGTGTTATGTATGCCAACTGACGGCAGCATCTCAGGGTCACCTCTCATTCTCTATTGCTGAGAGAAGCTCCTTTGGGGGCTTGTGGAAAGGTGGCCTACGTATTGAGTCTAAGCCAGCGGACATCAGCTTCTCATCTCGAGGCAATTTGGGTACACGGGAAGCAGTCCTCGAGTTGCTCTGCTGACTTGGTACTCCTTAAACTTGGCCCGTTGTTCTCGGGGAACCTCTGGAGTTGCCTAGGGCGTCAAGTCCTCACTAGTGGTCTGTTTGATGGGAACGGGGATGGCTCTGAGTCAATGCAGGGGAAGCGGGCCTGCATGCTCGAGATGATTTTGGGGGTCCCATGGTGTGTTCCTTCGCGATGTCTGGTGGTGTGACCGCTAGGGCCCCTCTCAGGTACTTGTGACAGTGGTTTTTTTATTTTTGGCGGGTGGAACTGTCTCGACACTCCATCAAAGCAAGTCAGAGGCTCTCCTGGCATGTTTAAGGGGGATCACGGAATATATGCTCTGCATTCACTGCAGGGGGGGACATCTGGGGCTCATTCTTCTCGGGCTTTGGAGTGAAGGTGATGTCTCGATCATGGGTTTTCCCTCCGCTCGGAGCTGTCGGCAGGGGACCTTGGGTTACATTCTCGGACTTAACGGAACGGCGGGGATGGCCCTTGCAAAATCCCTATCTTGTTTGGTTCAACGAAGGGTCATAGGGACTCCTGGTCGGAGTTACGAGGGACACTGTCTTGAGTCTCTTCGAGTCATGGCAGGTGCAAAAAAGAACGCTTCTCGAGGTCAGTCGGTGAAGACACAGGGCCCCTTTGCCCAGTAGCCGACAGGGATACTGGGATACCTTGTCAATGTTCAAAGAGGAGTCAGGCTCGCGTTCAAATTTATTGAAGCAGTGAGCTCGCTGCGTGCCTCTCGAGGTGTCCAGAGGCTATGTGATCATGTCCGATCGAAAGGAGTCGGGGGCCTAGGGCTTTCCTCGTAAGGGACTCCACAGGTGGTTGCAGAACAAGACCCTTCAGCTTGTGAGAAGAAGGGTCTTAGAACTGTATTCAAAGCCACTGGCAGGATAAAAGGCCAAGGTCCCTTCGCTTTCCTCCACGTCCTAGACATGTCTACTCTGGGTTGGGTACTAATTCCCATAGAGGCAGGCAGATTCATCAGTGGTCCACCCGAACGCTCATACAAAATGCTGTAGGTGTATACGCCGACCACTCAGTGCAGGGGCATGTGGACACAGTTGAGTTGCCCACGTCTTGAGTTCTGGAAAGCCAGGGAATCACTCTCATCACGAGGCAATTTTCTGGGTTACGACGGAGACAGTCCTCGAGTTGCTCTGCTGACTTTACTAGGACCACACTCCATCTAGACTTGGCCCGTTGTTCTCGGCGGAACCTCATTGGAGTTGCCTAAAGGGATGTCAAGCACTCAGGGTCGTGTTTGATGGGGCAAACGGGGGATGGCTCTGGAGTCAATGCAGGGCGGAACCAAAGGGGCCTCATCTCGAGTTGATTATGGGCCCCATAGGACGTACTACCTTCGCGATGCTGGTGTGACCTCAGGGTTTCCCTCTCTCTACTTGTGACAAGTGTTGTTTGCGGACTAGTCTTCTCGAACATCCATCAAGCAAGTCGAGTTGCTCCTGACATGTTTTCAGGGGGCTCACGGAAAATTGCTCTGCATGCAGGAATGCCAGGGGTCAAATCGGGCCTCATCTCGCTTGGAGGGGGAAAGTCTCATGGTTTTTCTCGAGTTGTCGGCGCAGGGACCTGGGGTACATTCTCGACTTACGGCGCAACTGAGGGATTTCCCTGGGCCCTTTCTATAACCCTCGTGTTTTGGCATCTCAACGAAGTCAGGAAAAAACTCAGCTCCTGTCGAGAGTTAGGCCGAGGGACACCTCAGGAGTCTGCTTCGAGGCTTGTTCGATGGCACCGAAAGCCCGCAAAAGCTCAACGCCAATTAAAAACAACAAAAAAAAAAAAAAACATACGCTCTAAACAGCTTCTCCAAGAGATGACTGTCGCGAGGACGAGACCCAGGGCCCCTTTCCAGTAGCCTACATTGGATACTGTGGATTCCTGTCAGGAATGTTCAAGAGGAGGTCAGGCTCCGTCAAATTTCCTTAAGCAGTGCGCTTTCTCGCCGTGCCTCTCGAGGTAGTCAGAGGCATGTGCAGGCATTCACGTACGAAAGATAGTCGGGGTAGGCCTAGGGCTTTCTCTAGGGACATCTCCACAGGTGGTGCCAGACATCCCCTTCAGCTTGTGAGATGATGTGAAGACCCTAGACTGTATTCAAGCCACTGCAAGGAAAGCCGGCCTCCCTTTCGAGTCAGTCTTAGTGGCAAACTGTTCACGGTGTATATGCCATTGAGGCCAGCAATCTCAGGGTCCCTACCCTCATTACCTATTGCTGAGAGAAGCCTCCTACTTGAGGGGCTTGTGGAAAATGGTAAGGGCCTACTGTCTTGAGTCTAAGGGGGCAGGGAACTAAGTCAGCTCTCAATCACGAGGCAATTTGGGGTACACGGACCTTGTCGGTCCTGCGAGTTGCTATCTCCCCTTGTATGCTTTGCCGATATCTGCCTCTAGACTTGGCCCAGTTGTTTTCACTCCCGAACCGGGGAACCTCTGGAGTTGCCTAAAAGGGAACCAGTCAAAGCCATCCTCAAGGTCGTGTTTGATAGGGGAACGGGGGATGGCTCATCTGGACGTACCAATAGCTCAAGGGGAAGCTGGGCCTCATCTCGTAGTTTGAGATTTGGGGCCCATGGGGAGCTCCTTCGCCGATGCTTTGGTGTGACCATCAGAAGGTCCCTCTCTTACTTTCGTTCTGAACAGTGTTTTTTGCGGACTGTCTCCGACCATCCATTACAAGCAAGGTCGAAGGATTTTCCTGACAATGTTTCAGAGGGCTCTCACAAGGAATTGCTCTGCTGACAGAAAGTACAGTGCTATGCAGGGGAATCGAGGGCCTCATCGGCTCGCTTAGGAGGGGGAAAAGTCTCTACAATCGGTTTTTCTCTTAGGAGTTGCAGGCGCCGCGGTAACACGGGAGGACCTGGGGTACTTTCTCGCCTTACGGCGGCGGGGATCGGCCCTTCAACTAACCCCTCGTGCTTGGTTCAAACAACTGAAGTCAGGACTCCAGGACACCCTTTCAGAGATACGAGGGGTGACTATAACCCTCAGGAGTCTCTTCGAGGGCTTGGCAGGGCAAACAGAGAACGCTTCTCGAGGTGAGTCGGGAGAAGCACCAGCGGTCCCTTTCCAGTAGAGCCACAGGGATTACTTGGATTCCTGTCAATTGTTCAAGAGAGCAACGTCACAGAGGCTCCATACGTCCCAAATTTTGTTGAAGCAGTGAGCTACTATGCGTGCCTAGCATCGAGAGTCTGTGGAGGGGTCAGAGGCATCTGTGAGGCATTCCGTCTCGAAAGGAAAGGAAAGTCGGGGGCCTACGTACGCTTTCTCATAGGGACTCCCACAGGTGGTGGTGCAGACATCCCTTCAGCTTGTGAGATTGAAAGACTAGACTGTATTCAAGCCAGGATATATTCACTGCTAAGGTAAAGCCTGGCCCTGTTCCTTTCGAGGTCAGGGCTTCTTCTCGGGTGTATATGCCCATTCCATTGAGGCAGCAATCTCAGGGTCCCACTCCCTCATACTACCTATTGCTGACCGGAGAAGGACCGGTGTCCTCTTGAGCTGGGGCTTGTGGGAGAAAGGTGGCCTACGACGTCTGTGAGTCTAAGCAAGCCAGGGAATCAGCTCATCATCTCGAGGCGAATTTGGGGTACATGACGGAGCGGGGTCCTCGAGGTTGCTCTGCTTGAACTTGGTACTCTCCTCTAAGACTTGGCCCGTTGTTCTCATAGTGGGGTACCGTCTGGGAGTTGCCTAAAGGGACGTCACAGAAGCGCGTCAGGTCGTGCTTTGATGGGCGCAACACGGGGACACCTGGTTCAGGAGTCCAATGGCGAGGGGAAGCTGCGTGCCAAACCTCAACGAGTTGACTTTGGCGGGCCACGACTAGTGAGCTCCTCCTAAAGTCGACGGAATCGCTGGAGTGTGCACCATCAGGGTCCGCCTCAAGTCTACCGTAGTGAGCAGCCGTGTTTTTTGCGGACTAGTCTCGACATCCCATCAAAGCAAGTCGAGGCAGCGCCTGACAATTTCAGGGGGCTCCCCGGAATTGCTCTGCAAGCAGTGCAGGGGAGTCGGGGGGCCTCATCTCTATCTCTGCTTGGAGGGGGAAGTCTCAGGTTTTTTCCCCTTCGTCGCGTGGTGAGTTTGCGGCGGGGGACCTGGGGGTAACTTCACGACATACCGGCGGGGATGGCCCTCAACCCTCTGTGTTGGATTCAACGAAGACAGGACTCCTGACTAGTTACGAGGGACACCTCAGGATTCACTTCGAGGCTTGGCAGGGCCAAAAGGAACGCTTCACGTAAGGGTCAGGGGGTTTTGGTACGAGACCCTAGGTCCCTTTCCAGTAGCCACAGGGGTACAGTGGATTCCTGTCAATGTTCAAGAGGAGTCAGGCTCCGTCAAATTTTGAAGCAGTGAGCTCTGCGTGCCTCTCGAGGTGTCAGAGGCATGTGAGGCATTCCGTCGAAAGGAGTCGGGGACCTAGGGCTTTCTCTAGGGACTCCACAGGTGGTGCAGACATCCCTTCAGCTTGTGAGATGAAAGACTAGACTGTATTCAAGCCACTGCAAGGAAAGCCGGCCTCCTTTCGAGTCAGGGCTTCTCGGTGTATATGCCCATTGAGGCAGCAATCTCAGGGTCCCTCCCTCATACCTATTGCTGAGAGAAGCCTCCTCTTGAGGGGCTTGTGGAAAGGTGGCCTACGTCTTGAGTCTAAGCCAGGGAATCAGCTCTCATCTCGAGGCAATTTGGGGTACACGGAGCAGTCCTCGAGTTGCTCTGCTGAACTTGGTACTCCTCTAGACTTGGCCCGTTGTTCTCGGGGAACCTCTGGAGTTGCCTAAAGGGAGTCAAGCCTCAGGTCGTGTTTGATGGGGAACGGGGGATGGCTCTGGAGTCAATGCAGGGGAAGCGGGCCTCATCTCGAGTTGATTTGGGGCCCATGGAGCTCCTTCGCGATGCTGGTGTGACCTCAGGGTCCCTCTCTACTTGTGACAGTGTTTTTGCGGACTGTCTCGACATCCATCAAGCAAGTCGAGGCTCCTGACATGTTTCAGGGGGCTCACGGAATTGCTCTGCATGCAGTGCAGGGGAATCGGGCCTCATCTCGCTTGGAGGGGGAAGTCTCATGGTTTTTCTCGAGTTGCGGCGGGGACCTGGGGTACATTCTCGACTTACGGGGGATGGCCCTTCAACCCTCGTGTTGGTTCAACGAAGTCAGGACTCCTGTCGAGTTACGAGGGACACCTCAGGAGTCTCTTCGAGGCTTGGCAGGGCAAAAGGAACGCTTCTCGAGGTGAGTCGGGAGACCAGGGTCCCTTTCCAGTAGCCACAGGGATACTGGGATTCCTGTCAATGTTCAAGAGGAGTCAGGCTCCGTCAAATTTTGAAGCAGTGAGCTCTGCGTGCCTCTCGAGGTGTCAGAGGCATGTGAGGCATTCCGTCGAAAGGAGTCGGGGACCTAGGGCTTTCTCTAGGGACTCCACAGGTGGTGCAGACATCCCTTCAGCTTGTGAGATGAAAGACTAGACTGTATTCAAGCCACTGCAAGGAAAGCCGGCCTCCTTTCGAGTCAGGGCTTCTCGGTGTATATGCCCATTGAGGCAGCAATCTCAGGGTCCCTCCCTCATACCTATTGCTGAGAGAAGCCTCCTCTTGAGGGGCTTGTGGAAAGGTGGCCTACGTCTTGAGTCTAAGCCAGGGAATCAGCTCTCATCTCGAGGCAATTTGGGGTACACGGAGCAGTCCTCGAGTTGCTCTGCTGAACTTGGTACTCCTCTAGACTTGGCCCGTTGTTCTCGGGGAACCTCTGGAGTTGCCTAAAGGGAGTCAAGCCTCAGGTCGTGTTTGATGGGGAACGGGGGATGGCTCTGGAGTCAATGCAGGGGAAGCGGGCCTCATCTCGAGTTGATTTGGGGCCCATGGAGCTCCTTCGCGATGCTGGTGTGACCTCAGGGTCCCTCTCTACTTGTGACAGTGTTTTTGCGGACTGTCTCGACATCCATCAAGCAAGTCGAGGCTCCCTCCTGACATGTTTTCAGGGGGCCTAAGGATTTGCTCTGCATGCAGTGCAGGGGGAATCGGGCCCTCATTCTCGCTTTGGAGGGGGGAAGTCTCATGGTTTTTTCTCGTGTTGCGGCGGGGGGGGGGGGACCTGGTAGGTACATTCTCGACTTACGCCGGGGGGGATGGCCCTTCAAACCCTCGGTGTTTGGTTTTCAAACGAAGTCCAGGGACTCCAGTCGAGTTACGATGGGACACCTCAGGTGGTCTCTTCGAGGGCTTGGCAGGGCAAAAGGAATGCTTTCTCGAGGTGAGTCGGGAGACCCAGGGTCCTTTCCTGTAAGCACAGGGAGATACTGGGAATCTGTCATGTTTCAAGAGGAGTCAGGCTCCCCGTCAAATTTTGTGAAGCATGTGAGCTCCTTGCGTGCCTCCTCGAGGTGTCAGAGGCATGTGAGGCATTCCGTTCAATAAGGAGTGGGGGCCTCCCTATAGTGCTTTTCTCTTTAGGGACTCACACAGGTGGTTGCAGATCTCAGTCTACCTTCAAGCCTTTGTTCGAGATGAACGACCTTTTAGGACTGTATTCAGAGAAGCCCACTGCAAAGGGGATAGCCGGCAGCCTTTCGAAGTCGTGTGTGCTTGTCTACGGTGTATTATGCCCAGATTGGAGGCTGCTATTCTCAGGGTTCCCTCCGCTTGCATTATCTATTGCTTGGAAGAGAAGCGCTTCCTCTTGAGGTGGCTTGTGTTGGAATACGGTTTTGGCCTTGTAGCGTCGTGAGTTTAGCAGGGGACCCTAGGGAATCAAGTGCTTCTGATATCGATTGCTGACAATTTGGGGTTATCTACGGAGCAGTCCTCGAGTTGCACTTTGCTGATATCTTGGGTTATTCCTCTTAGACCTTGGCTCACGTTGTTTCTCGTGTGGGAACGCTCTGGAGTTTGCCTTAAAAGGGAATGGTAAGGCCTTCAGGATGTGTTGTTTGTATTGTGGGGATACGGAGGGATGGCTTTGTCCTGGAGGTCCAATTGCAGGGGGGGTGTTGTATGTGCCGGCCCTTAATCTGTCGATGTGATTTGGGTTGGGCTCTATTGGAGCCAGCTCCTTCGCGATTGATGGGTGTGACCTCAGGGTACCCTTCTTCTGTACCCTGTGTACAGTGGTTTTTTTTGCGGATCTGTCCTCGAAATTTCCATACAAGCTCAAGTTCGACAGGTTGGGCCTGTTGCTTGACAAGTTTTCTAGGGGTTGTTTCGCATGGCAACTTTGTCTGCATTGCGGTTATCACGGAAAATTGCTCTGCATGTGTTGCGGGGGAGGAGAATCGGGCTCTATGTCAGTCGCTAGGAAAGGGGAATTGTTCTCATGGTCTTTCTCGAGTGCTGCGGCGGGGGGGGGGACCGGGTAGGTACATTCTCTCGAGCTTACGGCGGGGCACGGTTAGATGGCCCTTCAACACCTCCTCGTGTTGGTTGGGTTCAACGATAGTCTAGGGTCTCCTGTCGAGTGTTTACGAGTGGTACACCTCAGGAGTCCTCTTCGTGGCCTCTTTGGTCAAGGGCAAAAAAAAAAGGAAACTGCTTCTCGGAGTGTGAGGTCGGGTAGAACCCAGGGTCCCTTTCCAGGAGTCCAAACAGGTAGATACTGGTGATTCCTGTTCTCTCATGTTACAAGAGGCAGGCAGGGCTCCCGGTCAAAATTTTTGGTACCAGCAGTAGTGAGTAGCGCTGTGTTGCCTCTACGATGGTGCTCAGTAGGGCATTATGTGAGGAATTCGTTCGATCAAGGATATGGGGGCGGGGGCCCCTTGGGCACTTTTTCGCTATTTGTGACTCCACAGGTTGGTTGCAGACATCCCTTTCGCTGCTTGTTGTGAAGTGAAGAGTGTGTCTAGACGGTTATTACAAGTACGAGACTGCAAGGAATAAAAGTTGGCCTTCCTTTTCGTAGGTCAGCGGGCCTTGTCTCGGTGTATTATTGCTCGCCATTGACGGGCTAACGCGATCTGCAAGGGTTCCCACCCTAATTCCCTCATAACCTATGCTGAGTGAGGGAAGCCCTCCTCTTGTAGGGGTCTTGTGGGGAAAGGTGGCTTTAACGTCGTGAGTTCTAAGCCCAGGGAATAATCAGCGCTCATTCTCGACGGTGCAGTTTTGGGGTGTGGTTACACGGAAGCAGTTCCTCAGACGTTTGCGCGGTATGAACGTGGGTTACACCCCTCTAGAGTTTGGCCCGCCCGGTTCTTCTCGGGGAGAACCTCTGGACGGTTGCCTAAAAGGAGAGTCAACCGCTCAGGTCGTTGCTTTGATGGGGAATACGGGGGATGGCTCTGTAGTCAATTGTCAGGGGAAGCGGGGGGCGGGGCTGGGGCTCCATATCGAGGTTGATTTTGTGGGACCATGGGGCTCCTTCGCGATGCCTTTGGTGTGACCTCAGTGTTTTACTCCTTCTCTGTTCTGGTGACAGTGTTTTTTGAGGACTCTGTCTCGGACATCCTATCATGGTCAAATAATTCGCGGGGTTCTATCCTGGAAATGTTTTCAGGGGGGCTCGACGGATATTGCTCTTAGCATGCCGTGCAGGGGTTTAATCGTCGGCTCTCATATCGCTTGGTGAGGGGGGAAGTGTCTCATGGTTATTGGTCGCTTTCGTAGAGTTGCGGCCGGACGGACGGGGGGGACTGGTTGGTATCACATTCTCTGGACCTACGGCGCGGCCCGGGGGGGGGCGGGGCGGGGTGTTATGGGCCTCGTCAACCCTCGTGTTTGTTGGTTCAACGATTGTCGCATGGCCCTCTATGGCTGCGGAGTTACGCAGGGCGACTACTCTCAGAGGAGTCTCTTGTCGAGGCTTTTGGTGCAGGGTCGCGCGAAAAGGAACGACTTTCTCGTGTATGGTGAGGGCGGGAGGACCCAGGCCGCCTTTCCGCATGTATGCCACAGGGATACTGGCGATTTCTGTCAATACTGTCAAGAGGAGTCAGGGGTCTCCGTCAATATTTTGGACAGCAGTTAAGCTTGCGTGTGCTCTCGATTGTTTGTCAGGAGGCATTGTGAGGCAATATATGTTCCGTGTCGGAAAAGGGAGTCGGGAGGGTACTAGGGCTTTTTCTGTTAGGAAGTCTCAGGATCAGACTGGCTGGGGCAGACATCCCGTTCTGCTTGTGAGATGTGTGTAGTGGACTAGGACTGTATTCAAGCTACCACTGCAAGGAAAAGCAGGCTCTTTCCTTTTCGAGTCAGGGCCTTTAATCGGTGTTATTTATGTCCATTGATTGCAGCAATCTCAGGGTCTCCTCCCTCATATCCTTATTGCTTGAGAGAGAAGCCTCCCCTCTTGAGGGGGGGGCTTGTGGAAAGGTGGCCTAGCGTCTTGAGTCTAAGCCAGGGAGTCAGCTATCATCTCGAGGCAATTTCTGGGGTTTACACGGAGCAGTCCTCGAGTTGCTTCTGCTGAACTTTTGGTACTCCTCTAGACTTGGGCCGTTGTTTCTCGGGGAACCTCTGGAGTTGCCTAAAGGGGGGAGTCAAGCCTCAGGTCGTGTTTGTATGGGGAACGGGGGTGGCTCTGGAGTGCAATGCAGGGGAAGCGGGCCTCATCTCGAGTTGATTTGGGGACCATGGAGCTCCTTAGCGATTGCTGGTTTGTGACCTGTCAGGGTCCACTCTCTACTTGTGACAGTGTTTTTGCGGACTGTTCTCGACATCCATCAAGCAAGTCGAGGCTCCTGACATGTTTCAGGCGTGGCTCACGGAATTGCTCTGCAATGCAGTGCAGGGGAATCGG
This sequence comes from Odocoileus hemionus, assembly GCA_020976825.1. Lineage (NCBI taxonomy): Eukaryota > Metazoa > Chordata > Mammalia > Artiodactyla > Cervidae > Odocoileus > Odocoileus hemionus. Next base: position 19,104 of record JAJLRB010002378.1, read on the forward strand.
GCCTCATCTCGCTTGGAGGGGGAAGTCTCATGGTCTTTTTTTCTCGAGTTGCGGCGGGGACCTGGGGTTACATTCTCGACTTACGGCGGGGATGGTGGGGGGTGGCCCTTCAACCCTCGTGCTTTTGTGGTTCAACGAAGTCAGGACTTCCTGTCGAGTTACGAGGGACAACTCAGGAGTCTCTTCGAGGCTTGGCAGGCAAAAGGAACGCTTCTCGTGGTGAGTCGGGAGACCAGGGTTTCCCTTTCCAGTTTAGCCACAGGGATACTGGGATTCATGTCAATGTTCAAGAGGAGTCAGGCTCCGTTCAAATTTTGAAGCAGTGAGTAGCTCTGCGTGCCTCTCGAGGTGTCAGAGGCATGTGGAGGCATTCCGTCGACAATGGTGAGTGGGGGGGGGGGACCTAGGGGCTTTCTTGCTAGGGACTCCACAGGTGGTGCAGACATCCCTTCAGCTTTTTGTTGAGATGATAAGACTAGACTGTATTCAAGCCACTGCAAGGAACCCGGGCCTCCTTTCGATGTCAGGGCTTCTCGGGGTATATGCCCATTGAGGGGCAGCGTCAATCTCAGGGTCCCTCCCTCATATCCTATTGCTTGAGAGAAGCCTCCTCTTGAGGGGCTTGTGGAAAGGTTTGGCCTACGTCTTGAGTCTAAGCCAGGGAGTCAGCTCTCATCTCGAGGCAATTTGGGGTACACGGAGCATGTCCTCGAGTTGCTCTGCTGAACTTGGTACTCCTCTAGACTTGGCCCGTTGTTCTCGGGGAAACCCTCTGGAGTTGCCCCTAAAAGGGATCGCGTCAAGCCTCAGGTAGTGTTTTGATGGGGAGCGCGGGGGATGGCTCTGGAGTCAATGCAGGGGAAGCGGGCCTCATCTCGAGTTGTTGATTTGGGGCCCATGGAGCTCCTTCGCGATGCTGGGTGTGACCTCAGGGTCCCTCTCTACTTGTGACAGTGTTTTTGCGGACTGTCTCGACATCCATCAAGCAAGTCGAGGCTCCTGACATGTTTTCAGGGTGGCTCACGGAATTGCTCTGCATGCAGTGCAGTGGGAATCGGGCCTCATCTCGCTTGAAAAGAGGGGGAAGTCTCATGGTTTTTCTCGAGTTGCGGCGGGGGGACTGGGGTACATTCTCGACTTACGGCGGGGGATGGCACCTCCTTCAACCCTCGTGTTGGTTCAACGAAGTTCAGGACTCCTGTCGAGTTACGAGGGGACACCTCAGGGAGTCTCTTCGAGGCGTTGGCTTGGCAGGGCAAACAAAAGGAACGCTTCTTTCTCGAGGTTTTGAGTCGGGAGGACCCAGGGTCCCTTTCCAGTAGCCACAGGGATATACTGGGATTCCTGTCAATGTTCAGAGGAGTCAGGCTCCGAAGTCAAATTTTGAAGGCAGCAGTGAGCTCTGCGTGCCTCTCGAGGTGTCAGAGGCATGTGAGGGCATTCCGTCGAAAAGGAGTCGCGGGGGGACCCTAGGGCTTTCTCTAGGGACTCCACAGGTGGGTGGCAGATCCCATCCCTGTCACCTTGTGAGATGAAGAGACTAGACTGTATTCAAGCCACTGCAAGGAAAGCCGGGCCTCCTTTCGATGTCAGGGCTTCTCGGTGTATATGCCCATTGAGGCAGCAATCTCAGGGTCCCTCCCTCATACCTCACATTGCTGTGAGAAGCCTCCCTCTTGAGGGGCTTGTGGATATTGTGGAAAGGTGGCCTACGTCTTGAGGTCGTACTTAGTCTAAGCCAGGGGAATCAGCTCTCATCGTTCGAGGCAATTTTGGGTGTACACGGTGCAGTCCTCGAGTTACTTTGCTCTGAACTTATTGAACTTGGTACTCCTCTAGACTTGGCCCGTTGTTCTCGGGGAACCTCTGGAGTTGCCTAAAGGGAGTCAAAAGCATCAGGTGGTGTCATTGATGGGGAACGGGGGATGGCTCTGGATGTCGCAGTAAGTGGCAGGGGAAGCGGGGCCTCATCTCGAGTTTGATTTTGGGGCCCATGGAGCTCCTTTCGCGATGTGCTTGGTGTGACACTCAGGGTCCCTCTCTTACTTGTGACAGTGTTTTTGCGGACTGTCTCTCGACAATCCATCAAGTCCAAGTCGAGGCTCCTGACATGTTTCAGGGGGCTCACGGATTGCTCTGCGCATGCAGACGTTGCAGGGGAATCGGGCCTCTCATCTCGCTATGGAGGGGGAAGAAGTCTCATGGTTTTTAACTCGAGTTGCGCGCGTCGGGGACCTGGGGTTAACATTCTCGCGACGACTTAACTGCGCGGGGATGGCCTGTTATCAACCCTCGTGTTTGTTTCAAACGAGAAAGTCAGGACTCCTGTCGAGTTACGAGGAGGACACCATCAGGAGTCTCTTCGAGGATGTTGGCCATTAGGCAAAAAGGAAAGGACGCTTGCTCGAGGTGAGTCGGGAGACCCAGGGGTACTGGTCCTTTCCAGTAGCCATAACAGGGATACTGGGAATTGCTGTCAATGTTCAAGAGGAGTCTAGGCTCCGTCGCAAATTTAGACAGTGAGCTAGTGAGCTCTGCGTGCCTCTCGTTTTTTTGGTGTGTCAGAGGCAATGTGAGGCATTCCGTCGAAAGGAGTTCGGGGGCCTAGGGCTTTCTCTAGGGACTCCACAGGGTACAGTGCAGACATCCCTTCACCTTGTCTGGGATGAAAAGACTAGACTGTATTCAAGCCACTGCGAAAGGAAAGCCGCCTCACTTTTCGAGTCAGGGCTTCTCGGTGTATATGCCCATTTGATGGCTAGCACTTAAAATCTCAGGGTCCTGCGACTCCCTCATAGCCTATTGCTCAGAGAGAAGCTGCTCCCCTTGAGGGTTCTTGTGGGTTAAGGTGGCCTACGTCTTGCAGTCTAAGCCAGGGAATCAGCTCTCATCTCGAGGCAATTTGGGGGGTGTACACGGAGCAGTAACCTCGAGCTTGAATCTGCTGAACTTGGTCACTCCTTCTAGACTTGGCCCGTTGTTCTCGGGGAACCTGTGGAGTTGCCCTGTTCTTAACTAGAGGAGTCAAGCCTCAGGTGCGTGTTTTGATTGGTTGGGAACGGAGGGGATGGCTCGTGGAGTCAATGCAGCGGGAATGCGGGCCTCATCTCGAGATTGATTTTGGGGACCAGGTGAGCTCCTTCGCTCGATGCTGGTTGTGACCTCTAGGGTCCCTCTCTACTTGTGACCAGTGTTTTTTTGCGGACTGTCTCGAGACATACATCAAGCAAGTCGAGGTGCCTACTGACAAGTTTCAGTGGGGACGGGCTCACGGAATTGCTCTGCATGCAGGTGCAGGGGAATCGTGGCCTCATCTCGAGCTTGGAGGGGGATAGTCTTTCATGGTTGATTTTCTGTGTTTTTGTGGACGCGGTGGCAGGGACATGGTGGATGATCTTGGAGGGACTTTATCGGAATTTACTGTGCGGGGTTTTGGTCCCTTCAACCATCGGTGTTTGCTTCAGGATAGTTCAGTGAACTGCATGTCGAGTTTACGGAGGGATCCGCCCTCAGGAGTGTTTTCGAGGCCTCGGCAAGGCTCAAAAGGGGACGCTTTCTACGAGGGGAGTAGGTGAGACCCAGGGGCCCCTGTCCAGTTAGCCACAGGGATATCTGTGGATTCTGTCGCAATTGTTCAAGGAAGGAATCAATGGCTCAGTCAAATTTTGATTAGCAGTGAGCTTTCCTGCGTGCTCTGTCTTGCGAGGTTGTTTCAGAGGAGAGATGTGTGGGCATTCCGTTGAAAGGCGTTCTGGGGGTCTTAGGGCTTTTTCTCGTAGGGTATCTCCGCAACAGGTGTTGTCAGTACATCTCCTTCACCTTGTGAGATGAAAGGACTTGATGTGTTATTCGAATGCTCCAGCGGCTAAGGTAAACCCGCGTTTCCTCTTTCTCGAACGTCAGGGATTATCGATTTTGTATTATGCCCCCATGTTCATTGTGGCGCAGCATGAGTCTTCACGGGTTTGTCCTCGCCGGAAAATTAAGCTTATTAGCCTGACGAGAGAGTTGCCCTCGTCTTGAGGGGCTTGTGGAAAATGATGGGCTACGTGTTGTAGTTCTAGAAGCTCAGTGGGATCAGCTCTCTTTCTTACGAGTGGCAAAATTTTGGGGGTAAGCACGCGGGAAAGACTAGTCCACGAAGTTGACTATGCTGATCTTGGTTCAACTTCGTTTCTTAGGAGACTGGGCCCGTTGTTTCTCGCAGGGAACCTGTGTGGGATGTTGCCTAAAGGGATGTTCAAGCCTCATGTAGTGTCTTGATTGGTGGTAACGGGGGTGATTGGCTCCTGGATGTCTATGGCAGGGTGAAGAGCGGGCTCTTCATTAGAAGTTGATATGCGGGCGCATTGGTAACAGATCCTTTCGCGCATGCAGTGGTGTGTCCTGAGTGTAATCCTCATCTACTTGTGACTGTTGGTTTTTTGCGCGTGAACTGTGTCTCGACATCCAGTCGCAAGCGACAGAGTCGATGGTCCCTCGTGTTGTAGACATGGTTTCAGCGGGGCTTCACGTGAATTTCACTGCATGCTCAGTTGCAGGTGGGAACTTAGGGGTGTGAACGGGCTCTCAATCTCGCTAGTTGGAAGGGGGGAAGTCTCGTGTGTTTCTGTCTCGCGCAGTAGTATGCGGCTGGTGGACCGGAGGGGTCCTGGGGTTACTATCTTCTCTGAGCTTAGTGCGGTGTGAGTTGGCCCTTAGCAAACCTTAGAGTTGGTTTCAACGAGAAGTCGTTGGACTTCCTGTCTGAAGTTTACGTAGGGGAGAGCACTCAGGGACTCCTATCATTCGATATTCTGGCAAGGGTCAATACAAGGAAACGTTTTGTGTTGCTGAGGTGTTTTGAGTGCGGGGGTGACCCAGGGTTTCAGCTTTCCAGTAGTGCACACCCAGGGGTCATCCTGGTGATTTCTGTTTTGCAATCGTTAAAGAGTGAGTCAGGCGCTCCTAGTCAAATTTGAAATAGATGCATCGTGAGGCTCTGCGTTGTCTTCTCGAGTTTGTCATGAGGCATTGTGTAGGGTCATTTTGTGTGCGTCGAAAGGAGTCGGGGGCCTAGGGAGCTTTCTGCTGAGTGGACTCCACTGGTGGTCCAGACATCCCTTCACTTGTCAGTCTACACACCACAGATGCTTCCGGAGCGACTGCCGCGGTAAGCTGCTCACTTTAGAGTCCCCAAACTCCTCCATCCTTACCCCATTCTCCAAGGGCGCCGAGATGCCTACCTTCTGAGTGAGGTGTCTTTGCCTGTGAGGCGTCTGGGTGCAGGAGTGGAAGACTAGCTGTATTCTAAGCACTGCAGGTAACCCTGCCCTCCTTTTTTTCGAGTCGGGGCTTCTGTCTTGTATTGTGTATGCACATTGAGGGGTAGGGCTGTAGGAGCAATGCATCAGGTGTCCCTCCCTCATACTTATTGCGGAGAGAAGCCTCCTCTTGAGGGGCTTGTGGAAAGGTGGCCTACGTCTTGAGTCTAAGCCAGGGAATCAGCTCTCATCTCGAGGCAATTTGGGGTACACGGAGCAGTCCTCGAGTTGCTCTGCTGAACTTGGTACTCCTCTAGACTTGGCCCGTTGTTCTCGGGAACCTCTGGAGTTGCCTAAAGGGAGTCAAGCCTCAGGTCGTGTTTGATGGGGAACGGGGGATGGCTCTGGAGTCAATGCAGGGGAAGCGGGCCTCATCTCGAGTTGATTTGGGGCCCATGGAGCTCCTTCGCGATGCTGGTGTGACCTCAGGGTCCCTCTCTACTTGTGACAGTGTTTTTGCGGACTGTCTCGACATCCATCAAGCAAGTCGAGGCTCCTGACATGTTTCAGGGGGCTCACGGAATTGCTCTGCATGCAGTGCAGGGGAATCGGGCCTCATCTCGCTTGGAGGGGGAAGTCTCATGGTTTTTCTCGAGTTGCGGCGGGGACCTGGGGTACATTCTCGACTTACGGCGGGGATGGCCCTTCAACCCTCGTGTTGGTTCAACGAAGTCAGGACTCCTGTCGAGTTACGAGGGACACCTCAGAAGTCTCTTCGAGGCTTGGCAGGGCAAAAGGAACGCTTCTCGAGGTGAGTCGGGAGACCCAGGGTCCCTTTCCAGTAGCCACAGGGATACTGGGGGATTCCTGTCAATGTTCAAGAGGAGTCAGGCTCCGTCAAATTTTGAAGCAGTGAGCTCTGCGTGCCTCTCGAGGTGTCAGAGGCATGTGAGGCATTCCGTCGAAAGGAGTCGGGGACCTAGGGCTTTCTCTAGGGACTCCACAGGTGGTGCAGACATCCCTTCAGCTTGTGAGATGAAAGACTAGACTGTATTCAAGCCACTGCAAGGAAAGCCGGCCTCCTTTCGAGTCAGGGCTTCTCGGTGTATATGCCCATTGAGGCAGCAATCTCAGGGTCCCTCCCTCATACCTATTGCTGAGAGAAGCCTCCTCTTGAGGGGCTTGTGGAAAGGTGGCCTACGTCTTGAGTCTAAGCCAGGGAATCAGCTCTCATCTCGAGGCAATTTGGGGTACACGGAGCAGTCCTCGAGTTGCTCTGCTGAACTTGGTACTCCTCTAGACTTGGCCCGTTGTTCTCGGGGAACCTGGAGTTGCCTAAAGGGAGTCAAGCCTCAGGTCGTGTTTGATGGGGAACGGGGGATGGCTCTGGAGTCAATGCAGGGGAAGCGGGCCTCATCTCGAGTTGATTTGGGGCCCATGGAGCTCCTTCGCGATGCTGGTGTGACCTCAGGGTCCCTCTCTACTTGTGACAGTGTTTTTGCGGACTGTCTCGACATCCATCAAGCAAGTCGAGGCTCCTGACATGTTTCAGGGGCTCACGGAATTGCTCTGCATGCAGTGCAGGGGAATCGGGCCTCATCTCGCTTGGAGGGGGAAGTCTCATGGTTTTTCTCGAGTTGCGGCGGGGACCTGGGGTACATTCTCGACTTACGGCGGGGATGGCCCTTCAACCCTCGTGTTGGTTCAACGAAGTCAGGACTCCTGTCGAGTTACGAGGGACACCTCAGGAGTCTCTTCGAGGCTTGGCAGGGCAAAAGGAACGCTTCTCGAGGTGAGTCGGGAGACCCAGGGTCCCTTTCCAGTAGCCACAGGGATACTGGGATTCCTGTCAATGTTCAAGAGGAGTCAGGCTCCGTCAAATTTTGAAGCAGTGAGCTCTGCGTGCCTCTCGAGGTGTCAGAGGCATGTGAGGCATTCCGTCGAAAGGAGTCGGGGACCTAGGGCTTTCTCTAGGGACTCCACAGGTGGTGCAGACATCCCTTCAGCTTGTGAGATGAAAGACTAGACTGTATTCAAGCCACTGCAAGGAAACCCGGCCTCCTTTCGAGTCAGGGCTTCTCGGTGTATATGCCCATTGAGGCAGCAATCTCAGGGTCCCTCCCTCATACCTATTGCTGAGAGAAGCCTCCTCTTGAGGGGCTTGTGGAAAGGTGGCCTACGTCTTGAGTCTAAGCCAGGGAATCAGCTCTCATCTCGAGGCAATTTGGGGTACACGGAGCAGTCCTCGAGTTGCTCTGCTGAACTTGGTACTCCTCTAGACTTGGCCCGTTGTTCTCGGGGAACCTCTGGAGTTGCCTAAAGGGAGTCAAGCCTCAGGTCGTGTTTGATGGGGAACGGGGGATGGCTCTGGAGTCAATGCAGGGGAAGCGGGCCTCATCTCGAGTTGATTTGGGGCCCATGGAGCTCCTTCGCGATGCTGGTGTGACCTCAGGGTCCCTCTCTACTTGTGACAGTGTTTTTGCGGACTGTCTCGACATCCATCAAGCAAGTCGAGGCTCCTGACATGTTTCAGGGGGCTCACGGAATTGCTCTGCATGCAGTGCAGGGGAATCGGGCCTCATCTCGCTTGGAGGGGGAAGTCTCATGGTTTTTCTCGAGTTGCGGCGGGGACCTGGGGTACATTCTCGACTTACGGCGGGGATGGCCCTTCAACCCTCGTGTTGGTTCAACGAAGTCAGGACTCCTGTCGAGTTACGAGGGACACCTCAGGAGTCTCTTCGAGGCTTGGCAGGGCAAAAGGAACGCTTCTCGAGGTGAGTCGGGAGACCCAGGGTCCCTTTCCAGTAGCCACAGGGATACTGGGATTCCTGTCAATGTTCAAGAGGAGTCAGGCTCCGTCAAATTTTGAAGCAGTGAGCTCTGCGTGCCTCTCGAGGTGTCAGAGGCATGTGAGGCATTCCGTCGAAAGGAGTCGGGGACCTAGGGCTTTCTCTAGGGACTCCACAGGTGGTGCAGACATCCCTTCACCTTGTGAGATGAAAGACTAGACTGTATTCAAGCCACTGCAAGGAAACCCGGCCTCCTTTCGAGTCAGGGCTTCTCGGTGTATATGCCCATTGAGGCAGCAATCTCAGGGTCCCTCCCTCATACCTATTGCTGAGAGAAGCCTCCTCTTGAGGGGCTTGTGGAAAGGTGGCCTACGTCTTGAGTCTAAGCCAGGGAATCAGCTCTCATCTCGAGGCAATTTGGGGTACACGGAGCAGTCCTCGAGTTGCTCTGCTGAACTTGGTACTCCTCTAGACTTGGCCCGTTGTTCTCGGGGAACCTCTGGAGTTGCCTAAAGGGAGTCAAGCCTCAGGTCGTGTTTGATGGGGAACGGGGGATGGCTCTGGAGTCAATGCAGGGGAAGCGGGCCTCATCTCGAGTTGATTTGGGGCCCATGGAGCTCCTTCGCGATGCTGGTGTGACCTCAGGGTCCCTCTCTACTTGTGACAGTGTTTTTGCGGACTGTCTCGACATCCATCAAGCAAGTCGAGGCTCCTGACATGTTTCAGGGGGCTCACGGAATTGCTCTGCATGCAGTGCAGGGGAATCGGGCCTCATCTCGCTTGGAGGGGGAAGTCTCATGGTTTTTCTCGAGTTGCGGCGGGGACCTGGGGTACATTCTCGACTTACGGCGGGGATGGCCCTTCAACCCTCGTGTTGTTCAACGAAGTCAGGACTCCTGTCGAGTTACGAGGGACACCTCAGGAGTCTCTTCGAGGCTTGG